>JAUUDZ010028919.1:0-11060 GCA_032361705.1 Panulirus versicolor | reverse complement strand
GTCTTGCTCAAGGGTCGTACCGTCGTGATCAAGGGTCGCAACGTCATGCTCAAGGATCGTACTGTCGTGCTCAAGGATCGTACCGTCGTGCAGAAGGATCTTACCGTCATGCTCAAGGATCGTTCCGTCGTGCTCAAGGATCGTACCGTCGTGCTCAAGGGTCGTACCGTCGTGATCAAGGGTCGCAACGTCATGCTCAAGGATCGTACTGTCGTGCTCAAGGATCATACCGTCGTGCTCCATTGGTTAATAATGCTCACGGACACACGTGCAAACAATCATATAAACAAATCCAAGCGTAAAGTATTAGATTGCGTTCTCGTGATAATTAGAATATGATTAAGATATTCATTCGTCAGGAGGAGAGTTTCCTCATTATATAACGTAAGCGAATATAATGTACCCCCGACTCTGAATATCTCATGGTCGTAGCCAAAGTTTCACATGTTTTTGTTAGAACAAACTTCCCAAGTGTTTACAGTAATCGCATAGATAAATGGATGATTAGGATAATTATTATAATTTTCGTACCCGTTTTGTTTGACAGCTGTATATTGCCGGGTGGATAATTTATGTCAGTTTATCATCTGGGGAAACACCGACGCATACATCTGTATTTGATGCACGTACAAGACACCAGTATTATAAACAATGAGATCTTACACGGTCTTAAGACTGATCCTGAAGAGGAGTAAAGTGCTTAGAACATCTTGATGGTGGTTATAACTTTGACGTTAATGGCCTTAATGACCCCCGGCAGTTTGGTCTGAAGCCCATATCACCAGTCCCACTAAACTGGTGGGGAAGACCAGAGTGCCACACACACACACACACACACGGTGTAACGCCTACCATACTACATCGGATTTAGGTAAGCGATTGGGTCATCAGCCACAGGTAGCACTACGGTTGATGTGTTATTCTAATTAGGGCCATACCAGCACCACCTGCTTGCGTTTTCCTCTTCAGACAGTTTGTAAATAGATGATAGTGTTGTGTCTCTGATATAGACTGGATACGTGGATTAGATGATAACGATTAACCAATGGGCGAGGGAGGATTCGAACCCAGTCCTACCAATGGGTAGCCTGCCGGCTTGCCGCGCGGAAAGACTGGGTTCGAATCCTCGCCCGTAGGTAAATTGTTATCATACAAGTACTACTAAACATCTGTCTTCTCCCATCATTGGCAGTAAACTTTTCTGAACAATGAACTGCTCATGTCTGGTAATCTCGCCTCAAATTACCTAGCAATACCGTCTTCCACCTCAGTCTTCAGCTCCGCGTATATTCCCTGTATTGACATTGCATTAAACACGGGTGTGTATTTGTTGCCTCCCTCACCGTAACCTGCCCACGACTGAACATGCCTGAAATGTTTCATTCGTGCTGACAACACAATAGTCGGCAGATGAGGAGACAATAGCTGGATGTATAGGATTGTGGGAATGAATTGGGTAGCGTTTGTTGAGTGTTGTTAGTGATGGTGTTGTGACGCAGGTGTTGTGTGTGGTATGGACGTATATAAGTGAGGAGGTTAGTGTGTTGTGGACATTTGTGTTGTCATCATTGTCTGGGACGTTTAGACCAGGGGTGTGTGATGTGTCTGGCTGGTGGTTTGTGACAGTGTCTGCTCTGTACACCAGTGAGTTGTGGGTACAAGCAGACACAGGCTGCACCATCTCTCTTGCTCTCTCTCTCCTCTGCGGATGATGGTCAGTGTAATCATTTACTCATAACTGATTAACCGGAGCGTGTCTTTGTTGTAAGGGTGTGCATGGCGGAGTAATAGCCTCTTGTCGTAAGTTATGACCTTTGATGAAGTGTATCGTGTCTGATTACCTGTTTGTTCTGTATGGGGGAGGGAACTTTACACTCGTAGGGCCACTTATCTTGAACATTCTCTATTGTCATACAATCTCTTAAAATCTTTGTAAGGTGTCTGCATATCCTGAATCACTATATGCCACTCATCCGCCACTCTTATACTATAAAAACATTTCTTTTTTACATTTCTTTTGGTAAGTTTCTTTTTTTGTTTCATGTTATGTCGTCGTGTTGTTTGATCCCTACATCCCTCGAAGAACTGTTCGCTGTCACGTCATCGATCTGTGTTGAAAAAAATATTATGATCAGGTCACCCCTGTGTGTGTGTGTGTGTGTGTGTGTGTGTGTGTACATCCAACTTTAGGTGTCCTCATTCAGTCATGTGTACATTTTTGAGTATACATTAACTGTTGATGGCGTCTCGTTGCTGTTGCGCTCACCACGCTAAACCTCCCCCTCACCAAGCTATACTCTCCTCACCAAGCCTCACATCCTTCACCAAGCTGCACTCTCCTCACCAAGCCTCACATCCTTCACCAAGCTATACTCTCCTCACAAAGCCTCACATCCCTCACCAAGCTCCACACTCCTCACCAAGCCTCACAGCCCTCACCAAGCTATACTCTCCTCACCAAGCCTCACATCCCTCACCAAGCTGCACTCTCCTCACCAAGCCTCACATCCCTCACCAAGCTATATTCTCCTCACCAAGCCTCACATCCCTCACCAAACCCCTCTCCACCCGAGCCGTCCTCACCCAGACCCCAGTGTTCCCCAGCACTCGCCTGTGGAGGAACAGACTAATGACAACAAAGTTGTAGGCAGTGTTCCTCCTTGTTCGTGGACCGTATTAAAGATTCATGAGATCGTGGTATTTAGTTATTGTACACCAATATGCGGCAGACACAGCACTCCCTTCACAACGGATGGAGAACGAACGATATTGCACTTTGTAATACACCTGGAAACTGTATACCTTAACAACCAGAGAGAGAGAGAGAGAGAGAGAGAGAGAGAGAGAGAGAGAGATGATGTCGAAATAGCTGGAAATGACCTGAACGTCGGTGATTGATATAGCCTGACCCCCCCCCCCCCCCTCCCGTGAACTGTGTTGTTGTAATATGTGTGTGCTACGTGGAGTGTAGGATCTGACTTAGCCTTGCTGGATGGAGGAGGTGAGGACATGCTGGGCCATAGTGTGACGTGTGTCTCTCGTGCAGGTCGGAGACCGTCGCCCATAACGAAGTTTACAGCCGGCAGAGTAAACAGTATTACAACAATTATGCAACGAGGGCCACAGAATGAACTGTGACAGGGACTTGAATTTACCTTAGAGAAAAAACACGTTATGTAATATATGAGCACGACTGTACGACCCTTGAGCACGACTGTAAGGCCTTTGAACGCGACGGTATGAGCTTGTAAGCACGAGAGTAAGGCTCTTGAGCACGATGGTATGACCCTTGAGCACGACAGTATGACCCCAGAGCACGACTGTATGACCCTTGAGCACGACGTTACGACCCTTGAGCACGACGGTACGACCCTTGAGCACGACGTTATGACCCTTGAACACGACGGTAAGACAATATTGAGAGTGATATCTACTTGTCTTTAAGCACGAGGGTAAGGCTCTTGAGCACGATGGTATGACCCTTGAGCACGACAGTATGATCCCAGAGCACGACTGTATGACTCTTGAGCACGACGTTACGACCCTTGAGCACGACGGTAAGACAATATATAGAGTGATATCTACTTGTCTTTAAAGGCATGATTTAATTTCCTTTATTATAGATGTATGAATACGTGGATTTCTGCAATTGGAAAATTTAAGAAATTATTTCAGCCTGTGGTATCTAGCAACCATTCATGACGTCTGGCAACAGCTGATGAGCTTTATGGTAATCAAAGACTATAGTCTTTATATGGTAATGGCCTGACTCAGGTGCCTTTAGAGTCCACTTATGTAGTAAAAGAGTATGTATGGTGTTATAAGTATTGTGACTATCTCATGAAGGTGGTGAAGAGTTTTTTGGTTGGTGGTTGTAGCTTAACGTTGGCGTTTCAAATGACCCTGGCAGTTGATAGACCTGAAGCCCGAGGAACGAGCTGAAGTGTTTGTTCTGGTTTCGAATTTTTTCTTTTCGACTCCCCCCCCCCCACCAGATCGTTCTAGAATCTAGCTAACGTGTTGTTCTTTTGGTCCAATTGGTTGTTAGAGGCCTCCACCTGTAGATCTACGTCAACCACCACAAGTCGGCTGTTGTGGTATGCACTGAAGGTACATACATACTTCTCTCTAGACCCGTTTCCAGCTTCGTGGTACACGTCATAATGTTTCTCTTGGCTGCAGGTCGTGTGTTGAGTGTGGGTCACGAGTGCTTGGTATTTTCATTTATTGCATTAATCGTATTGTTTTCAGTGTGAGTGGTCATATTTTACGATTAGCCATGCCTGTCTCACCAGAAAGGGAAACATATTGGAATGCATGTTGGGAATAATGCCTCGCAGGGATTTTCTAAGCGTACGCGACCTCAACCGTGTGTGCTCCAGAGTGGACATCCTCAAGCGTTTTGTAAGTCGTTCGTTTTGGTTTACATTCTTGACAGCACCAGTAAGGGCTGCCAAAGATATTTGGACAGTTATGGTTTACATTCTTGACAGCACCAGTAAGGGCTGCCAAAGATATTTGGACAGTCAAACCGCAGTTTCGCTCAACCTGAAGGATGATGTTGGCACACAACAGTTATCTGTTCGTGTGAGCATTACTGTGCCGTGGAGGACATCAGGCGAGCAGTAGTTATCAGTCCGCCATCGTTTTTACAAGAGTCAACAACTGTTGCGTTCGCCGGAGATAAGGTCGTCAGACATGGTTACTCGAAGGTCTTTTGTTTTGCTGTCTCCGAAACTTAATGGTGTTAGTTTTTCGTTTGTTACTTTGTACTTTTTCCAATAATTTTGAAACTTTTCATCTTTTAAATGAATGTTACTAGCAGTGCCTCACAGGATGATGTGTTTGTGTCTTGTAAATTCTCGTTGTTTTCGGCGGATTAGATTTCGATGCGTATTTTAGTGTCAGTTGTTGAGGATGATAAGAAAGAGTGGTTTGCGTTTGCTTGTATGTCAGGTACACGACTTAGAAAACAGTAGAGATACGAGTATAGTTCTCTGGGGAACTGAGCGTTTTATTTTAGAATCATTATATATTCTAGCCCGGTGTACAGAAACGTGTTGCGATTAGTTAAGAAGTTGTGTATCCATCCTCCTCCCACTCTCAAAGTTTTTCCCACACTCATACATCTTACGTGCCATGACTACGTGGTCACATTTTGTGTAAGGCTTTTGATAAACTTGTGTTTACCCCATCTTTTTTTTCTTTTTTTTATCCATTTCCATGTTGACGTACTATGCTTGGCCGAGCTCATATTCAAGCTTGTTTTTACCAAGGAACAGGTAGAGGCGTTTTATTACATTACATGGAAAAAAAAAAAGGATATTCCTAGAGACAGTGGCCCAGAAATGCGACCGCTTCACTTCCTGTAATTAACCTGTCATCAACTTCATCTGTACCACTGTTGTATAGATCATTTGTCCTTGACTACCGAATACACGATTGAAGATTGTTCACACCATAAAGTCATTCACCCCTTCTCGTAGTGGGAGATGTGGCCTGACGTTTTACTGAGAGGAGATTGTGAGAGTCTGTGTGTGTGTGTGTGTGTGTGTGTGTGTGAAGGGCATCGCGAGAAGAACGTTGGTGGATAACAGATGCAGGGATGATGTGTGTGGTGGGAAGCAAGCAGGAAGCTGGTGCTTGGCTGTGGTATACTACCGTTCTTGTGGAGTGGGAAGATCAAGGACTTGATCACGGAGATCACACAGTGTAACGCGGGAGGGAAGCCGAACTGTACATGATAGTCATTCACAGTTACCCCCCACATGATGCTGCTTCGATAGATGTGTCAGTCACGCGACCTACGTCGTGATCGACAGGTTGTCATGACAGGAGACGCCTGTTGGAGGAACGGTCACCACAGTTGACATCGTTGTAGAATGATTACATCCTCCAACACGCTAGTTAGTACGATGACGATACCAGATGTGAGAGGAAATAGTATGATAGGATGATACGATAGGATAGACCATATACTGATCAGGGTAGCACAATAGTGTGTGGGTTTTCATAGCAGGAACAGTGTTCGATGAAGAGACAGACCCCTCTCCCTTTAAGCACGACGTTACGGCACTTTGACCTGACCCTGAATAATGAGGTCTTTTAAGTCCAAACCATCGTACCCTTAAGGGCTATACCGCTGTGTTGAGGGGTCGTGCCGCTGTGCACAAGGGGTCGTGCCGCCGTGCTCAAGGGGTCGTGCCGTCGAGTAAAGTGTAGGTGTCAAGTCTGCCTATGGAGGACCTACGTTGATAACGCTGCAGCGGGCCACAGTGGCCGAGATAACGTGAGTGTTAACTGGCCCGCCCCTCTTGGCTAGGCCGTCATACAGGCCAGAAGGTTACGAGGTGCTGGGTAGGCCTGCCACGGGGATATAGGATAGGGATGACTGAGTGAGTGCGTGAGAGGGAAGGTGGTGGGTGGTGAGTATGCGTTGCCAGGTGAGTGACGGTGGACAGTGAGTTGTGGTTTGAGTAGTGAGGATGGTAGACGAGCAGCGGAATATGATGAGGATGATGAGAGAGAAGATGAGGAACTAGGAAGGAGAAGGCCACGAGTACCACGTGAGTTGAGTGCACGGGAGTTACACTTTTTAACACGACGGTACAAAGCTTTTAGCACGACGGTACGAACCTTTTAACACGGTGGTACGAACACTTTTAGCACGACGGTACGAACCTTTTAACACAACGGTGCGATCCCTTTTAACCCGATACGAACCTTTTAACACAACGGTACGATCCCTTATAACACGACGGAACGAACCTTTTAACACAACGTACGATTCCTTTTAACACGACGATGCGAATCTTTTAACACAATGGTACGATCCCTTTTAACACGACGGTACGAACCCTTTTTAACACGACGGTACGAACCTTTTTAGCACGACGGTACGAACCCGTGGCGTATGATGGCCTGGCTGGGCCTGACCTGCATAGGGGTTCAGGTAAGGTCCCACCATCAGTCATGCCACGTGAGCACCACCGGACCGTCTCTCCCCGCAAGACCGACCACCGTCTCTCCCAGGGAGTGAGGCAGTTTGGATATCAGTTTTACCCAGTTCTTTACGGGCGACCGGGCGGGGGAGCGGACGCCGGCCCAGCCATTCGCACGGGCGGGGAGGGGAGGGGCCTTGGGGTGGCGAAGGCCCCCGTGGGAGGGGAGAGGTGGATGGGGGGCCCCCGCCAGCCGTGCATGGTAAATCGTCAGGCAGGGGGTGTGGGGGTTACGGGGGATGGTGAGGGGTAGGGGAGGCAGCGGGCCTTAATAGCATTAGGCGTGACATTACCGTCATGTGCTCAGGTTACGGTCAGGGAGATGCACTTTGGCCGAGTATATCTTGGACGTGATGCAGTTACCACTGGCTAGAGTGTGGCTGGGGATCATACACTCTCACGCCGGAGTGCCTCTGGGTCAGGTGTATCGGTCCCGTATGAGGTTGGCTGGCGGTGAGGGAGTCCCACAATCTTCTGGCCCCAGCGGTCATCTTCCAGAGCCCTCACCCTGACCCTCATTCTGCTCCTCCTACCCTCATACTTCATACCCCTCTCAGCACTAGACTTTCTTCCGTCTAACACACTGGCCCCCTCATTATATTGTTCGCGTCAGCCTCACCCTGTCGTCCTCTCAGTCTCTCACGCTTGTGTACACTCATATTTCCATACCAGTTTAGACAAGTGTTCCCTCACACCTCATCACATTTTACAAGCACGTGTTTCCTCACACAAGCTCACAGTCACACATCTTACTTGTTCCTCTCTCTCTCTCTCTCTCTCTCTCTCTCTCTCTCTCTCTCTCTCTCTCTCTCTCTCTCTCTCTCCCTGGGACAGTGCCTCATACTTGCTCCCCTCCCAGGCACGTTCTCACTCATACTCGTTGCCTTGTCACACTCGTGCTCCCTTATACTGCCTTCCGTCTAACACAAGTTTTCCTTATTCACTTTCCCTCGTCCGTAACTATCATCGTTGTTTCTGTCTACCGACGTAGGTTTCTGTCTACCGGCATAAGTTTCAGCCTACTGGGATAAGCTTCTGTCTACCGGCATGAGGGATGTCTTCCCCGCCTGTCTGTCTGTCTGTCTGTCTTTCTGTCCGTCTAATATTGTTTCCCCTGACCAAGTTAGGCTATAAGTTACGCTTCACAAACTACCATCTTGACGTGTTAAATGCCCCAGTATCGGGTATGGTGCTCGCTATATATCCTGGCACCGTAGCCAGGATTTGGTCTAGTTCATCATCATTGTTTGGTTAGGTACGGTAGCTCTAGGTGTAGTGGCTATACGTATAGCCTAGGTACGGTAGCTATAGGTGTAGTGGCTATACGTACGTATATCCTACCATTTTTGGCACCATGACTTTAGGTATCCTAGCTTTACGCGTCGTAGCTTTAGGTTATCGTAGCTTTGAATATTGCAGCTTTAGGTATCGAAATTTAAGATGCCGTAGCTTTAGGTACCGTGGTTGAATGTGTCAAAAAGTATTACAGTATTGTAGTTTTAGGTGGTTTTATTTATTGTAACTGTCGGTATCTGAACTCAAAAGTATGATGCTGATTTGAAACTTCCGTAGCATAACATTTTTATTCTTATTCGTGGTAACAGTTTATGTAGGCAGTATATATGTGTAGGGTCTGTATATATATCGTGAACTGTGGAGGCAGGGGAAGAGCTGGATCATCTTGTAATATCCAACCCAACTAATAGGTTGCCGAACTGATTATATTACTGAGCACAGTATCCTCGCGTATGAGCTGCTGGCACTTGCAGTCACCCCTGGTGAGGCTGGTCTGGAAGCTTACGTCATACAGTAGCAGTAGTGATGAAACTTGGTTAAAGCTTAAAGCACTTAGTAAAGGTGTTGATGATGCTTAACTTTGGCTAACAGCATTTGGTAAGTCAGGCCCGGTGATGAGGCTTATAACTAGTCGCAAGACTCACGAGGGAGCTGGGCTGTGAAGTCTCTAAGGCAGAGACAACAGGAGCTGGGAGGAAGTCTAAGGCTTTATACGCTGAGATTATAGATTCCGTCTGGCTCTTGGGATCATTCCCTGTAAAGATCATGGGGGGTTCAGATCCCATCATGGAACATCATACTGGTATTGAACTCCTCTGACTTCGTCTCTTGAGATTACATGGGTTCAGATCCCATCAGGATGTATTCCACATAAGATCGAGCTGTCCTTTCTTGGACAAGAGGCTAGCGAGCGGTCGTGGGTGTTTATATCCTGTTTTATTGCATGTTTGGGGTCGAAGTCTTTGCCATGAAGAGTCATATCATGGGACTTTATTATTATGACTTGGGTTCTCAAACTCTTGAGCAGCAAGACCATAATGGTAGGGCCACAGCACATGACAGACGGACCTCACGAAGTGCTTGTGGCTCCCTGACGTGAGCGCCGCTGGACCGGTGCGGGGAGACCGTTTGGCGCCTCTTGGAGGCGTCAATCGATGTGTGGCCACCGGCTGATGCGGAGGGCCGTAGTACGACCTCGAGAACACGGCGGCACGACCCTTGAGCATAACGGTACCACCTTGGCTCAGTGGTCCTACCGTCCTTACTCATTAGTTGTACCGACCTGCTTACTCGGTCTTGCTGGCCTACTTACTCGTTCGTGCTGTCCTGCTCACAGGGAGTCAGTATTCGGGTTCCCCATCTCGGACTCTGTCGCACCGACTTTCCATGCTGAGTGTCGTGTGTGTGGACGTACCGACCACTCATGCTGTGTCGTTTGTGGAGGGGTAGACGTCTCAGGTGTTTGCGTAGGTAGAGAGAGAGAGAGAGAGAGAGAGAGAGAGAGAGAGAGAGAGAGATACTGGACTTAGCTTGCCTGTAGCTACACCTTGTGTGAGAAGTGCGCCATAGAATGGGTCCTGGGGTTGTATTTTGTTGTGTCGTTGTATAACCCATGACTCCTCTAATGGGGCTCATGTAGTTTCACTGCTGCGCTACAATCGGGGGTAGGGAAATGATGACCTCTTTTGTAGTAAGAAGTTCTACAATGAAACCATGATCTTTCTCGTGTGTGTGTCCTCCTAAACCTAATAACCTGCTTTTGTTCACATATACTGTCAACTTGGGGCGAGGGATCTCTTGTGGCAGGCCGTGACGTTGGTGTCAAAGGTGCGATAGCCTTATCCGAAACTGTCCGATTAGGTCCAGGTGATGGTTGGAAAGACTCAGCAAGAATGAGAATTTTACAAAGAATCCAGCACGTCTTGAGTTTACGAAGACCATAGAGACGATAGCTGTAAAGATTTGCTGATGGTAAAGACTTGTTCGTTTGAGTTTATTATCGTCCAGTGTGACACCGTGAAGTGGTGGTTGGCCCCCAGTCAGGCAGGAGTGGGTGAGACACGGGTGGAAGCTTGGCAAGTGTACCTGACTATGGTTTGGTGTGTTTGATGGTGGTGGTGATGGTGATGGTCCCAGTTGTGGCGACAGTTGAGTGTGTTGTGGAGGGCGGTGTGTGTACACGGGAGTGTTGTAGTCAGCGCACTTCCCTCGAGCCATGTCCATTCTTCAGGGCATCATCTACGAGGATAAGGAAGCACAGTGTTGCCATGTTGTTGTTGTTGTCCTGTAGGACGTCACAGTTGACGGACGGGAAGGTAGCGACGGAACAGCCTGACGACGACGACGCCCACGGAGGAACTTTGCAAGTCATGAGATGAGACTCCTCCCGCAGCGTGAAGCCGATGGCCTTGTTGATGGTGAGCTTGAGGATGACTTGAGTCGAAACTTTGGTGAAGTCGGCCAAGGTGAGCGTCACGGGAGATCTCACCTTTTACATTTTCTGTTGCGATGGATAAAGTTGAAGAAGGTGACGATGTAGTGGGGGCAGGAGAGAAGATCTCCTCACGACCAAGTCTCAGAGGGTCCGCTGTAGACCTTGCAATGCCTCCGCCATTCCAGAAGGGATGGCAACGGGTTGGAACTGAAATGAGATACTGTTAGCTCGTTGACCTCTGTCCTGGGAGAGAGAGAGAGAGAGAGAGAGAGAGAGAGAGAGAGAGAGAGAGAGAGAGAGAGAGAGAGATAACGAAGACAAACAATCAG
>JAUUDZ010028908.1:0-11060 GCA_032361705.1 Panulirus versicolor | reverse complement strand
CATACATATACTTATGTATATCTCTCTTTTTAAACCAGGTATTCCCAATCACCAGTCCTTTTTCAGCACACAAATCTTCAAGCTCTTCACCATTTCCATTTACAACACTGAACACCCCATGTACACCATATTCACCTTTGCTTATTTATAGGTCCTAGATTCTTTTTTTGCCTCAATTAAAGTGTTTTACTTCCTCAGTCTAGCATAGGCCTTTTGTGCTTTTTTATTGTTAGTTTGTTTGTTGCATGTTTGGAGTACCAAAGTGGTCATGTTTACACATCTTTCATAACTTAAAGAAAATTTCACCTTGATGTATATGATTTTATGTGGCATCCAAAACATACAGATACCTAGACATCACCATGTTCATTGTTTTTACTGGTTGTCTCTCCATCATCAAGAGTCACAATTCACTGCAATAAAACCTCAAGCATTACTGGAAAAGTTATGAAAACCTTAAACACTTATAAAACTGTATGGCTTAAGGCCCTCAAATCTGTCATTGATGTTTCTTCTCATGAGAAGGTTTAGCCTAACCTGATAATAGTAGTGCTCATAACATGAAACTTTGCACTCTTAGGGGTGGAACTTGATATAAATGTTTTTAATTGATTTCTAGTTCATATTTCCATTCATTATTCTTCTCCCAAGGACTGTTGTATTACAGTTGCCTTGTTTCATTGTGGGTGCATTCATTAGTATTGGACTTGATCTGATAAGATATTAAGTACCTTCATAACATCAGCAATCCACAATTTAAGCACATAGACAAGTTCAACAGGAAGCCATACAAAGTGGTAGAAGCTTCTTGTGATGGTTATTCATCCTGGATTGTACAATAAAGTATATGCTGATTGTCAATGATTTTTTCATGTGTATTCTTACTTTTTACGTCCCAAGAATCCCTTCAGTCTTTATTGAAACTCCAGCAACACTCAGCAAACCACATACACCAAGTAGGATTTAGGTCATAAAGTTTAGTGATTTATGTGTGTATCTCTGTGGGGAGAGTGCAGGGAATCTGAGCAGTAAGTGTTCGGTGTTTTCCATGTTGTTGCTTCAGTGTGGGCGCAAAGGGTCCTGGGATGGTTGAATTGGTGTTTGTAGAATTGTAGGGGTGGATGATGTTGAGAGCATAGATAGGAAAGTGTACTTGTGTTTGTCTAGGCAACTGTTGGATTTATCTGTGGTGGGATGTCATTTGAGTTGGGAATGTGGTTGTTTAGTGATTGATGGGTCATTTCAGTTATTTTCAGTATTAAGTTTGCTAGAGATGAAGGGGTACATGAGAAAACCCAAATCTGGTTATTGCATTATTCTTTACACCACCTGATGCAAGGCCTCAAGAATTTTTGGAACAAATAAGAAACATAGAATCATGTCTTGGCTTTTTCCAAATATATTTGTCTAAGGAGACTTTAATGTGGAGATTATCAGATGGAGACAGGCAGGAAGTGAGATTGTAGTTGAAAATGCTGACACTGGAAGCTCTGTGAACAAACAGCTTTGGAAGAGAGTTATTCAGACTGTGTGACAAGTTCTCTCTCAGCCAACATACAACAAAATCATCTAGAGGAAATAACACATTGAACTTAATCATTACAGATAGTGTAGACCAAATATGCAACATTACCATCTCAAAACACCCAATACTCTGATTGCAGTATAATTGAAGTAAAATCAAGTTTGGAAGTTAAATCACCAAGTCAGAACACATGTAACAGTGGAGGTGTTTCCTGTAAGTTTAGTTTTGATAGTAAATGGATGAATTGGGGGATGTGATCAATGAGATGTCTGTGGCACAGTGGGAAACCCTGCAGAGTACCAGATTAGAGGAAGAATGTGTAAATGACATGACCACTATGGTACTTTAGAAATGTAACATGCATATACCAGCAAGAAGAATGCACAAGAGTTTATATTGGAATGAGAAAGATGAGCACTTTACAAGAGGCAAAAATGAACTGCAGACCTATTGAAGAAGTCATAACTCATCAAGCAAAGGATAGAAAACTTATTAAGTGAATTGTTGAACATGGACCAAAAGCTAAAAATTTCACATGGAACAGGAAAAAGAAGTCATTCATGAAATAAGAAATATCCCCAAATACCTCTTTTATGCAAAATGCAAATTCAGGACCTCATACTCCTTTGGCCCACTTAAAACAGAAGGTTTTTAACAGACAGCTGCTAAGAGATGAGTGAGATTTTGAAATGGCAGTATGAATTGGAATTTATTGAGCCCAAAACCAGATTAAAGACAAATGACCCAAAAGACTTCTTAACAATAATTCCCCAGGTGTACTCATAGCACATACAGCACCTCAGCACAAGATTTCGAGTGGGCTATTGAGAGCAATCCCACGCACTCAGACCTGGACTCATGGAACTCATTATTTGTTAAGAAATGCTAGACAACTTTAATTTGCTATCATGAAAGTTTGAAACTGACTTGCATCACTCCACTCCACAAAGGTGGAAGGAAAGCAGTCCAGAAAACTGTTGACTGATAGCATTAAAATCTTGCATTATTGAAATCTTCAAAAGAGCCTTAAGAGGATGACTGACCGAGTTTGTGGAGTTACACAACCTACATAACCCAGGACAACATGGTTTCAGAATGAAGATCCTTCCACTCTCATTTGCTTTACCACAATAATAGGAGTGTTGAAGCTCTGGTAAACAAAGAAAATGCTGCTGTGATCTACACAGATTTTGCAAAAACATTTGACAGTTTTGACCGTGATATCATCACAAAGAATGCGAAAGATGGGAGTGCATGGAAATATTGGGAAATGGGTATACAACTTTTTAAGTATCACAATATGTTGTGGTAAGCCATGCCATCTCAGTACCTCCATGATAAAAAGCTCAGTCCAGAAAGTTGCTGTACTTACACCACTCTTGTTCCTCATTATTATATCTGATATTGACAAACACGAACTACAATTTCACATCATCCTATGCAGGTGACTCAAGAATAGGTATAAAATTAACATCAGTAGAAGGTACTGATAGGCTACAAAAAGACATTAATGAAGTCTTTAACTAAGGCAAATGAGAACAACATGCTTTTCATTGGAGATTATTTCCACCCGTCTAGTATAGGGATAATGAAGAATTCAGAAATAATACAGAATAATGGGCCGACACAGACTCTAACATAAATCTGTTGAATGAAATACCTGAGAGGAATAATGCCCAATAACCTAAACTATAACAAACATGGCAAAATAGGTGCCTCATGCAGAAAGATTGTTGGCTGGATCCTGTGTACCATTAAGACTAGGGAAGAAAAAACAATATTATTCAAGGTGCTAATTCTTTAACGAATTGAATATTACTATATTCTAATATTACTCTGAGTGAAATTGTGGGTTTACAAAGTGTTTAGATATCTATCTCAGTCCATTATTCATATGGTTAAGGAACTGTTATTACTGGGATTGGGTGAACCCTCTGTGGATACATTCCATGGAGAGACAGGATTAGGTATATGATCATATGTACCTGGAGAATCCGAGAAGGTATGGTTCCCAACTTGCATCTGGAAATAGCATTCTTCTGATATAACAGGTATGGAAGCCTTTGTAGAATACTTTCTTGGAAATCTGAAGGTGTGCTGTCCACAAAACGAGAGAACACCTCGAATGTCTGGGGCCCAAGACTCTTTGGTGCTTTGCCTCCTATTACCAGAAACAGAATGGGATGCACAGTTGAGATGTTTTAGAGTGCACTTGACAAATACCTACAAAGTGTACCAGACCAACTGGGCTGTGAGAGTTATGAAGGCCTGTGTGCTGTAATATCCAAGAGCTTGGTAATCCAACAACCCAGTCCAACTGCATGGGCCCAGCCTAGTTTGTTGAGGCGAAGATGCCTGAAGATTTCATCTGGTATAGATGCTGTGCAGTTTTCAGCGTTCATTAATTGTTCTAAATTCATGTGACCCAGCCTCTGGTGGTGTATACTTCAGGATAATATTTTTTTATATTTTTGTGATTGCTTTCATTTCTTTGTTTAGATATCTTCATTTAGCACCAATGAATGAGCTTATTGAATTGTGCTCAGTTCCAGAGTGTTTGTTTTTCTTAGTTTTGAAATTTGTTCAGGAATCCATATATCATTATCTCTCTAGCACTTTATATGAGATGCTTTAAAACAGCAAATATTATATTTGCCTCAGTTAATTCAACTTTTATGGAAGTGATTTTGCTCACTAGATTTAAGCAAAAATGAAAGATATTTCAGTTTGCTGCATTTTCTAGAGGGGAATCTGATGCAAAACCACCATCTGCTTTTAGACTAAGTTTGAATTAGTTTTCCTTTTGCTATATGTTAGAGTACACTCCTAAGTATAACCATGTCATCATCTGTATTCTGTAAACAGTAGCATATCCCTTGATCAGGGATCTTCACCTCTTAACTTTGATTGGTCACATTATTTCCTCTATCAGAAAAGGAGGAAGCCTTTGAAGGGTGTCCTGGTTTGGACCTATGAGAATCATCATGGAATGTTAATACTGTATTGCTCTGTTTGGCAGGAAATATACATGTGCTAGTATTTTAGGTCATAGCATCTTTTATTTGTGAGTGACTTGTTATGCATTTGTGGTGGTCGTAGTTTGCGTTTATCCTTACGTCACTATGTTTCTGCTTCCAGCATATTATATAGATGTGCAGTGACTTCTGTTCTTGTTATGTATGTTGCTGTTGATGACCATAGCAGCAGACGCACTAGATTTGGTACTATTATGCACCTCCCATGCCCCAGTTCTTGTTATATTGAGTTATTGTTTATTGTAATTTTATTGCTGATTTTTGTAACTTTGAGGAGGGGTGGGGGGATGCTGTTTATTGTTTTATTTCATTGCTAGTCTGGTACTGTTGTTTTTGTTTAACTTGAAGGTATCTAAAAATATGAGGCAGCTAGAGGGTGGATGTGTGCATATCATATCATAGTTCATTTTTTACCCTTGCTTGTTTCTTTATTCAGAGTGCATAACTCCCCTTTTTTGTAACCGCAAATACCATTAATGGTATGTGCAGAGCTCAGTACTGTTTGATTTTGTGAAACCAAATTTTTTAATTTTTTTTTCACTTTTTCCGACTTCAGTGAGGAAGCACCAGGAACAAGACAAAGAAAGGCCACATTTGCTCACATCCATTCTGTACCTGTCATGTGTAATGCACTGAAACCACAGCTCTCCATCCACAACCAATAAAAGCAATATATAGAGCCTTGTTAATAGACAGTACCACATATATTTATTTTCTTGATATTTGATGTCTTCATGAGGTTTTCCAAATCCTTCTGATGGTGCCTGAGCCCATCATAGCCAGATACCTGCCTCTTACAATCTTGTCATCATGCAGTTGTAAGTGCAATATGAAATTTTCCCCTACTTCTCTGTTATATTGATTTTTAAAGTTATATAAAATTGTATATTTTTATCATTAACAATATTTATGTTTAATTGCTTAATCTGTAATGTACGTTTTAGGTAGTATTGGTAAAAAGAGTACTTTTTGTTTTTGTCGCCTAACTGTTTATCCCAATAAATAGTCTAATGAGGAATCTGCTTCATGTGTCTTTCTGCCATGCAAGGTAATGGAACACATTCTCACAGTTGTGTGGTCTTGGATTTGTAAGTTATGGAGTCGTAATATGATGCACTTCCTTTCAATTGATTTCTGTTTTTCATAAATACATCGGATGGTTGAAATGTAATCAGGTCTGTAGTTTATTGTTTTTTTGTATTAAGACAGTAAGTTTGATAATTGATTGATTTCCTTATGATTCTGATAAATGCAATATTTCATAATTTTCTTGCTCTCATGTGGTATCTTTAATCAAATGCTGTTGATGTACTATGTTAAGAGGTAGAGCATTAGATCAGTTCTGTTGTTTCCATTCAGGTTTTTATGAGAGGCAGGTTTTTCTTTGACTTTTTTTTTTTACTTTTGTAGTAATAGCTTAGTGACTTTAGTAACTGTAATCTATATACTTGTATGGTATTTATGTGTTTACATATGCTTCCCTTCTAATCTCTTCCAGTCTCCTATCTTTCTGTCTATATCTGATGTCTGTCTCAATTGGAACTCCCTGGAAGGGGTGGCTTTGGCAATAGAGTCTCCATAACTATGAATTCCAGTGCTGCTTCTTAGCCTTTATGCCTCACCCACTGGCAGAGGGCAAGTCTAGTGCAGTGTTTGCAGGGGTTCCTACTAATATTCCTAATGCTCCTGCCCACTATTTCTACTTAATATTACTGCCTAATTCTCCTGCCTAACTTATCTACTGCTCCTACCTTTTATCAAAAGGCAGGGTTTGTGTATAGTACTTACTGCAGGAAAATCTAGTTACGAAGAATGAGCTGCATGAGTTAAGTGTTGTCAGGTGTTACATCTTTTGATTTTAGTACCTTAGACTTATATTGTACATGACACTGTCTTGCCATTTGTCATCTGTGTAGTGTTTAGTAGAACTTTGTTGAGATTTTCTTTTTCTAGATTATGGTGTATCATGATTACTTTCCATAAATCAAAAGTCTCTTTGATTCCTCTCATTCCTAGTTAAACTTCTTTGGTGTATTCCATGATAAGAACAGTGATACCATGACCATATGATTGAGAGGAATTTTCTCTTAGTTACTCTCTTAGCTACTTGTGGAAAAATTAGATCACATCTTCAAAGTCTTACCACATTGGTCAACTGATTTTACTTTGTGTGCTTCTGAAGTGCTGATTTAAAGATTGAAGCAAGTTTTTCTCAGACTAATAGGCCCTCCTCAAATGGAGAATTTTCATGAATATTGCAAAACAGGTGATAATTCTAAATCTAGATAATAAGAAACCAGCAAATTGTGGAAATTCCATATTCAAGCCAAACCTCATGGACAAATGCTGATGTTGCATCTGAGCTGCAAACTGAGTTGAGGGGCTTCTTGGCCTTTAGTGCAGCAGTGCACAAGTCCATAAAAATTCAGGGTGAATTTGTAGTTTTTGCTTGATATATATCAGCAGATGGAAACATGCCTATTTGCTCTTTTTGAATTAATGAGAGTAATTCTTTAAGTGAAATAGGTTAGAAAAATTTTACAGTTGAGAACTTCCCCTAATAGTTCAGACTGTTATACAGAAGCTAATTTACCAGACTTAGCAACTTACAAGGATTTTGGAAGTCTTTTCCCTTCACAGCTTGGTCTTTGGCCAAGCTGCTATGTTATTACTTTGCTCTTTTGGGATGTTGGAAAATACAACTCATAGGCTTATCAATTACCACTTCCAAGTTGGCATGTTACACTTTACTGATATTTCATGTGTATCCCCTATTTGAATTTCTTCATCATATAGTTTAGGTCCATTTTAATGCTGACATCCTTTTTGTTCTAAACATTAAAGGGTTTCTATCCGTACAAATGTTATTATCATTACAGAATGAGATATAGAAAGCATAATTGTAAACCTAGATTTTGGTACCTAGAGAGGGGCTATTGCCCCAGTGCTATCAGAGATAAGAATGGCCTGTGTTGTTTTCATTTATAGTATATCAATATTCGTCATATTTCACATATTGTAAATATTATCATTTTGATTTTTTTCTCTTACATGTGTGCTTTTAGCTTCACACTGAAGTAGCATTAAGAACAGACAAAAATTGGTCTCATGTGTTCATACCCAATCTAGCAGAGAGCTCTACCCACAGCCAAGCCCTACACATCGTTCCAAGGTTTCCCTTGTCTGCCTCATTTCCTCTAGTTCAGACCATTGACAGCATGTTGCCCCTTTTATACCTCTTTGCTTGAGTTCTTTGCATCCCCTACTTGCCTCACACTCTTCTGTGCATTCAGGCACCAGTCACTCATAGCTTATCTTCAGTCTCTCCCTTTTCTTTTTTCCCCTCTTGTGATATGTATACATCTACTCAATCTTCCTTTCAGTTTGTCCAAACCATTTCAGCAAACACTTCAAATGTCAGAACCATGCTCTTCTTACTACCACACCCATCTCCATATCTTGTATCCCATCATTTCTTATTGATCACCTCTCTCAACCCTCTTTATACCACATAAAACAAAATGATTTATAAGTGTACTGTACTTTGTTAGTAATTCTGTCAGTAGTATTTGTACAGATGCTGTATATGGTTTATATCAGCAAAAATTGGCAAATAATGCAACATTGACACAGCCTGCACATTACCCTCCCATTTTTTGCCAGGAGGATATTTGTGGTCTGCAGCATCCTGTGGTAAGATGTAGCACTTAAATGCCTTCTTCTCCCACCCCTTCCTGCAGTGATTTTTGACTTTGAACATAAATCACTTGTGAAGATTTTTTGTACATGAAGGTTAAAGCATTAGATTTCTCCACCATATAGTCCTTAGTGTGTCAAATGATTGCTGGCATTGTATTGAAAAGTTCTGGGCCCTGGATCTTTAGAGTGTGTTCTCTTACCGTATTATTTCATCTTTTGATTTGTGTGTTAATATTCTACAGTCTTCCATCCCTGTTGTACCATTAGGTATTTATATTTCAGCGTAAATTGGAATTTGTGTGCCATAATTTTCCTGGTGTTGATTAGGTGACCACAGTTTAAACCAACGTAACTAAATGAATTCACACATGTAGTTTTCTTTTTCCCTAATTTTTGTTTATACTGCAGTAAAATTCACTTATTCAGTTGCACACTGTGCTCTTTATCTTCCATACTTGTTGTACATTGTGGGAAAACATGTTATGCACCACCAAGGTCATACATGCTGTCAGTATCTTTGAAAAATGCATTCTTCACAGTTAACACGAATGATTGATCTTGGTTGAACTATGGTATTTTGAGAATTTTGAAGAAATCATTGGGGAAGAGGATTTTGTATAGATGCTGGTTTACTAAGTCAAAATCGGTGACACTGGTTTTGCAGGTTTCGGGAGAGAGGAAGCATGCTTGACTGGCCTTAAAGTGGAAGTTCAGGCATTTCAGAAGCTGTTGCTAGTTTCCAACTCACCTTGCTCCATATAAACTCCAGCTACTACCAAGGTCTGCAGTACACAAAGTTGTTGACAAGAGATTGCTTCTTCAAGCACATAAAGTGCATTTACTGCAAGCCATGCAACTTCATAATGAGCCGTAGTGCTACAAGTATGCATGTTTCATGCCAAACTCAGTTGAGGACAGCTACCACCTACCTATTAAGGGTTTTGTTTTCTGATGAAGCCACCTTTCACATATGAGGATGATCTAACCACCATATTGTGCAAATAAGAAACCCTCATGAGGCACATTCACGATGAAACAGAATTCAGTGTTTTATGTTGACTAATTGATGATATGATGATGGATCAAATTTTTTTTGATTAGCAAAATGTGACTAGAAATGTGTCTTTTTTGGTGGAAGTTTTTGTTGTCACTTGTTTGGATGAACTGCAGCAGGATATTTTTTTCAGCAAGACTGTACACCTCTATACTGAAGTTTATTTGGGCATACCTTTCCTGACGAGACTGATATGTTAGGCTAGTTCCGTGGCCTCTTCAGTCTGCCAGCGTTATTGTACTTTTTGTTGCATGTATTGATTTAAACAGAGTCATCCACTGAGCCTTTAAAAATGATATGCTTTTCAGTGAGTTCCATATCCTCTGGTATGGGAAATAGATAGAAATTCAAGGCAGTCCAGAGTACCAGATGACACAGTGATCATTGTAACATGAAGGGGCATTGTGACAGACCTATAGAGTAATAACATCTGAAGACTTTCAGTGAACAAAACAAGGCAACAGTTTCCTCTTGAAAGATGTGATAGATTTTTTAGATCTTCATCGCCTGAATAGATACTAGATTGTTACAAAAATGAAAAGGTACAATAAGCACAGAAACAGAAAATACCTTAAACATCCAAGGGCTAGCACTGTACAACAACTTACTTGCAGCCAAAAGAAATGCCATGGCAGGTACATTAGAGAAATTTTAGAAATCCTAGGTAAGTTTTTTTAAAGTATGGGCCATGGCTTCCAAGAGTTTGGTTGACCAATAACCCAACTTGGCTCCTTGGATTCAGCTCAAGTTGTGGATGTGAAAGATTTATAAAGACTATTTCAGGTTTATTTCAGGAGTATTAGAAATTCTGTAGTACTTTGTGGAGACTCTTTATGCCTTTCCTTTCTTCAATCTAATCCAAAGATTACAGGTCTGGTGTTTTCAGTTATTCCATTACAGTACAGTAGAATAGAGCCTTTGACATTATTTGTGTCGGCCATGAAAGATCATTGCATATTTTTTTGATTATGCAGTTTTGCCAGCCTTTAAAGGCTATGTTTGCACACAACGGCATGATATGAATTCTATCTGATTATACTTCTTGTCTTGAAGGGACTACAAATTCCAGCAATTATTACTCTGTTTTATTTGCTAGGAGTGGGGTTATCGTATGTATTTCCAGGTTTTCTTGCATTGCTTTTGTGAATTATGATTGTTTCTGTTAAGTATTTTCTACATTGTGTTTGTTCCTATTGCCTATAATGGAGTGCTGTTGTTGAAGATTTTATCTTTAAAAAGTGCATTATTTTTGACAGTGAGAATTTAACTTTATTGTCAGCTGGTAACAACAGCATCAAGAAAGAATAATGTAAATTTACCAGTACCTCGTTCTTACAAAATTGTCGACATTATTATTATTATTATTATTATTATTATTAGTATTATTATTATTATTATTATTATTATTAACATTATTGTTATTATCATCATCATAATTGACAGTGAGAATTGCACTTTTTTGTCAGCAGGTAATAACAGCATCAAGAAAGAATAATGTAAATTTACTGGTACCTCGTTCTTACAAAATTGTAGACTATTATATGATATTTATTATACTTTTTGCTGTCTCCTGTGTTAGTGAGGTAGTGCAAGGAAAGAGACGAAAGAATTGCCCAACCCACCCACATACACATGTATATATATACACGTCCACACATGCACATTTACATACCTATACATTTCAACGTATACATATATATACATAAACAGACATATACATATATACACATGTACATAATTCATACTT
>JAUUDZ010028897.1:0-11060 GCA_032361705.1 Panulirus versicolor | reverse complement strand
CCACAGAGGCTCTGATTACCATTATCTACAGGAAGCCTACCATCTGGAAAGTCAGCCTGATCGTGAATCCCCTCGGAGTGTCATGCTTGGCAACTCTGCAGGCTCGTGAAATGACACCTGACTACTTTCATTTGTTTATCCTTGTGTGAAAATATTTCCCGTCTGTAAGATCCACCGTCAGGGATCCTGCTTCAGCTCCTGAAGTTGTAAACATACATGAACTCACCTTAAGAACTCAGTGCCCCGTACCCAGCTTAGGAGTGAGCTAAGTTTTATGTGTCTATTGTGGCGTCTGCGACTCGCCCAAGACTTTCTCATTCTTGCAGTACTTTGCTTTCCAGTGTTTGCGTCGGGCTGAAGCAATGTCTCGCGTCTGTACTAAGATGGTCACATTCCATTTGCAAGCAGATAACACCTGGTACAAGGCATATTAAGTCTTGAATCATAACCAATATTCAATGTTTTGTTTCGTTGATCCTTTTGAGTGTTGCGATTATTGAGATCCAGCCAGTTTTTAGTATAGCTTATAATAACGTCCACCCAAACCCTAGCAGACGGCTTTAGCAATATCAACAGAAAGATTCGCCATCCAGTTAGCCACGTAACCTTCAGTAGCGCGAGACAATAATGTAAAACATTAAAACAGGTTTCAGGGTCGCTAAATTGCATGCTACTGGGCTAGTATATATAATGCATTCTAATCCAGAACACTCGCTTGGCATAATCTGCGACGCCGTAAGTTGAAGGAAAAAAAATCATAAGGAATATGACTAGGAGGGGAGGGACCGACCATCTTGGAGGTATCAAATAAACATGGCTGCCAGCAGTAAATGACTACCGTTGTGTGCAATCAGGAATACCAGCAATCCAGACTCTCAACACTACAGTACTTCAAGAAACACACGAACGCGGAGTCTGGAAGCCACTTCTTAAACAGTCATTCCTAGGTAATACCATGGACGGTTTTGGGCAAAGTTAATAAAGGCAAACAACAGAAACCATCCACGAAGTCAATGAATAAATAAAACCTAACCGAACTCAATCAATTTTGGGTACGACAGATTAAGTCCAATCTGTCATTCAAATTACATCCGCAAGGCAATGTCATAATTTGTTCATCAACCAATCAAACCAACCTTCAAATTGCCTATTAAGGAAATCATTAATTGGTCAGTTTCCCAACACCACGGAAAGCTAACATAATTAATCACTTACCAATGGATAATTTTCCTCTATTTTCTGGTTTCATTTACTGGTGTTCTTTGATATCAATCCAACTTGTCAAAATAAAACCCTCCAACACCCTGCCATATGACACTGGTTGATCAGTAAAGCTAAAACATCATTAATGGCACCTTACCTTCCCGACGTAGACGCCTCATCCTGACATGCGATAACTGCTGCCTCCCTGCCTGCCTGGGCCACCTGCTGCTAGGCTCTCCCTCCTTTTATGTACTTGATACTTGAATTACCATCCACAGTGAGGCTCACAATACTCAGTATATTCATAACGCTTCGCGTATATTCGATGACTTTTTATTTTTTTTCTTCTTGCCTTCTTTAGCCACACAGCAATGACACTAGCACCGAGAATTCTCGTTCGCGAGCACTAGTGATGATAACCCGTGGTAAACCGTGGTATTAGCTATCACCTCATATCTCCCACAACACTCACTCAGCCGTAAGAATGAACGCGCAGTTTCTCTCGTTCGTCCATAATCCTTACATATTTCAGTACTTGCACGCACTCGACATGCCGCACTCTGGTCACTCCATCAGACACTGATGGTAAATAGTACTCCACACACTCGTAGTTGATGTTCATAGTCATTTATTATAATACGCGGAATGTCAACTTTCTCAGAAGCTACTACACTGGATGGAAGGAAGGGTGCGTTGTGTGGGCTGCAGTGTGTGGTGTTGACAGGAGAGTGCAGTGGTGCTTAGGTGTTACCAACACACTCAACCAGGCTCCAGACGTGTCATGAGGCCATTCATGATCTCCCTCACGGTTGAAAATCCACTTGATCACATGGCTCCTGCAACATGGAACAATTGATCATCAGTCATTTGTATTATACACTACTAAACGGTTACCCCCTCCCCCCCTCACCCATCCCTGCTGCCCAGGTCGTGGGAGGTAAAACACTACCCACCACTTGCAGTCAATATTGCTAAAGCAAAAATCGCAATCCCAGGCTTATGTAGGTCAGTCCACCCCAGCCACACCTCAGGTTACCACATAGGCCACACCCGAGAACGCCCAATCAGGCCACTGTCCAGAACTGAGACTACCCATCAGGTCACTGTCTAGGCCCGAGACCAACCGTTAAGGTCAGGTCAGTGTCCATACCGCATGCTACCCGTAAGGCCACATCAACCTAGCCAGACTAGGTGCCACCCGTCCATCACTCAACCCTTATCGTAATTAGAAGATAAAAATGTCATGAGACATCCAAGTACACTGTGTGCCGCGACAACATTACTGTACCCTGTATACAGTGTACTGAAGTTTACCAAGTTATTGAGGGCAATATCCCTGAAGACATTCCGACTCTCCATCCAAAATTCGCCAAGGCCTGAGCTATGTAAACACTTGGGTAATCATGGCCAGTACAGGCACGTTCTGGAACTACAGTTTCCATGGTGTAATGTAATCCTGACCCTCTGTATTACTGTGAATGTTAACAACATGCCTAGTGCCAGTATATTCTGTAACTAGATGCCCAACATGTACTACCTTTGACCTCTCATACTGTTATCGATGTTAACGAGTTAACGACTGTAAGCTAGTGTCGTTCCAATTACAAGCCTGTGAATATGCAACTTGCTTGTGTAGACAATTCGAATTTTAACAAGATATTCTGTATATGTATGACATTTTAAACTTGCTTAGTATTACACAGATATTGTTACCTATGTTGCTGTCAGCATAGCTTGCCATTATGCAACTATATATCATGTATTTCATGTGTCCTTGCATCCCTCCCCACTGACGAGGGAGGGGGGGGGGCCACTCGGGCCCACTTGTCACCCTCCTATGTCCATGTACTGTACCCACTGTACGTTCTAGACCGGCCTCCACCTACCCCCTAGATAAGTGCCCTTCATTCATACTCTAAAATGCTCTGTCATGTATAATCGACAATAAATATGTCAAAACTAAAACTACGCTTAGGTCCCGTATGGTTGGTCGGGAACCAGTAAGGTTAGGGTAGGTCTGGAAGGACCAGTAAGGTTAGGGTAGGTCTGGCAGGACCAGTAAGGTTAGGGTAGGTCTGGAAGGACCCGTAAGGTTAGGGTAGGTCTGGAAGGACTAGTAAGGTTAGGGTAGGTCTGGAAGGACCAGTAAGGTTAGGGTAGGTCTGGAAGGACCAGTGGTTACGATAGGTCTGGAAGGAACAATAAGGTTAGGGTAGGTCTGGAAGGACCAGTAAAGTTAGGGTAGGTCTGGAAGGACCACTAAAGTTAGGGTAGGTCTGAAAGGACCAGTAAAGTTAGGGTAGGTCTGGTAAGGTTGGTCTGAAAGAAGTAGTACGGCGTGGGCTGGTTCTCCTTGGGAGGAAGGCTCTTACGTGGAGCAAACAGGTACCTTTGTTTTTGCTTTTCCACTGACGCATCCATCAGGCTCAAGGCCCAAGCCACACACACGTCATTCTGTTGCCCCGAGCTACATACGTCATAATTGTCCAATGTTGTAGTTAAGTCCCAAGTTGCTTACGTCATAACATTCCCAAGTTGTCACAGATAAGCCAGCCCCAAGTTGTGACGGTGATAACAGTCCCAAGTTGTGACGGTCATAACAGTCCCAGGTTGTGAGGGTCATAACAGTCCTAGGTTGTGAGGGTCATAACAGTCCCAGGTTGTGAGGGTCATAACAGTCCCAAGTTGTGACGGGCATAAGAGTCCCAAGGTTGTGACGGTCAGTCATAACAGTCCCAGGTTGTGAGGGTCATAACAGTCCCAGGTTGTGAGGGTCATAACAGTCCCAGGTTGTGAGGGTCATAAGTCCCAAGGTTGTGACAGTCATAACAGTTCCAGGTTGTGACGGGCATAACAGTCCCAAGGTTGTGAGGGTCCTAACAGTCCCAAGCTACGTACGTCAGAGCGGTCGCAAGCGGCAAGCCAGGGGCTGCAACGCTCATCAGGTGGGGGTCTAGATAAGGGTTGCTCCTCCTCCAACAGTACCTCAGCGTGGCCGTTATCATGTGGTCACTGTTATCTGACAATGATAGCAAGACGCACAACATGTCACAGTCATATGTAACACACACACACACACACACACACACACCTGTTGCACCATATATCACCCACCACGCCTAACACAAGTATAACACTTCGTAACACTTCAATTGCAAATATAACACAAGGCCACTTACACAGCCTATCACATGTAACACAAGCCACGACTGGAAATGCGTCACGCAAGACACACGTAACACCACTGTACTGGAGTCGCGTAACACATCTATCACACCGCGTGTATCACAATCAGCATCACCAATAACAAACACTGTCCCCATGTGCTAAGGCGCCTAACACCAAGCGGTAACACCATACACAACGCCAGTAACACTGCCCAGCGTCATCTAACACCAACGCATCACCACCAATACGCCGTACATAACCAATAACACCAATATCCGGAGTGCTCTAACACCCCCATACCACGCAGGCTATCACTGTCTCGTCACCAACGGCATAACACGACACTTGCACTACAACACCACGATGCTCACCAGTGAAGAAAAACAGTAACACCAGAGCAGGAGGAAGGTGTTGTGTATCACCTGAACATGGGCGGTGGTGAGGGCGACTGAGGGCGCCCCACGCGGCGTCACTAACTTGCCCAGCTGTGTCTTACGGCACCACAGTTGCCACCTCTCGCCACCCGAACGACCCTTCCTTATCTCAATTTTATCCCTTTTCTCCACTAAGATTCGCAGTGATGTACGTTATTTGTGCATAATCATGGTTCCTTACTCTAGTGATTTTGATAAGAATGTGAATATTTTGGCGTGTCTAATGTTCATTTTATGAACTGTGGAATTGTAGGTCGGGCTAAATCTGTGAATAATGTAGGAGTCGGCCATGTCCAGGGTGTTGGTAATGTCAGCAGGTGGCCCAGAGTAGGAGATCAGTGCCACCCCACCTACAGGTACGGCAAGGTGAGCCAGTAATTCCATTTGCTGTTTTCTTGCTACCTTGTGAATTCATTTGTATAATTCACTGTTTAATCAATCCCCCGCGGGCTGTATTGCTGCGTCAAATATCGATTCTGTGAACCCATTCAATGACGCCACATTTGGCCAGGCCAGACTTGTCAACATAGCCCAACTGTTGGGATATATCTTCGCTCAGTTGCCTGACATAATACCGGTAAGTTGATGACCCCTAAGAACAGGAAGATGAATATATAATGCAAGTTTTTATTAGTTTTATCTTTCATTCCTCATGTTTGTAGATTTGGCTTGTTTTTCTCTTCCAGATAGGAAGTACATTGGTGTATATATCGGTTACTCTGATTATATGTGACCACTTTGTTCCGCCATATAGTTTTATGTTCAGTACCCTGATCACATGTTCTCCATGTCCTTCACTCAGTTACTAAGAGTAGTATCTCCTCTATTCAATATTTCCTGTAATCCATTCTGGCTCTTCTCTTGCTTGTTCGGCTCTTGAAGAGTTTCTTCCTATTTTAATGGAAATGTTCAAGATTGTATAAACATCTTTGAAGTTCCAACCATGTCTCCTCGCCCATTTACTTACCAAGACCAGAGGCTTCTGGCCTCTCACTCTAGCTAAACTGGATCAATGCTTCACACACAGATCTGGTGCTATGGTTGTGTGGAAGGCTGGGACGTGTTTTAAGTACCCTAGTTCCTGACTGTTAGCATACTGCACCTTGCTCACTCACCACAACATGATTGCTTCATTACATTGTGTCCCACTGTCATCACTTTGCATGTAGGAGACTTGAACTTCATAAGCCATGTACTTAATGAAAGTGTAGCTTCAATCTCTATATTCAGTTGTTCGAATCGTGGTTATTGGCCTGGTTGTTTTAAATGTTTGATAATGCCTTTGTGACATTTGTCTTCTCTTTCTCTGATCCACCTTAGACATTCTGGTTGGTTACCTGGATATATTATTAAGCCAGCCCTTCGAGAAGGGGACGGTGGCACGTCTTCCGCTGGTCCAGGAACACACTGTCCACCTTCCCATATTGCTGCTATACTAGCTCTCACTTTTATATGGTTGGCCAGGCCTGACGTGATCTCTCAGTCTCTTATCTCTCACTTGGGTAGTTACCTTTCTTCTGAAAAGTCTTCCCATCCATTGCCTTATCTGATTATCCTTCCTATTTCTCTTAAGCAAACCACGTAACTAATCCCAACCTATCCATATAACCAATCATACCAACCTTAACTATCTAACGTGCCCTAAGCTAACCATCTAATTTAACCACCTATGAAACACTAACTATTTAACGTTTAGATAGCATTAATATAACTATCTAACGATTAACTAACAGTAACTTAACCCTTCATGGCCTAGTCAACTTGATCTAACCATTCTTAACCTAACCTATAACCAATCCTAACTTGTCCACATAATTAACCGTAACCTATGCATCTAACCAACCCTAACCCGGTTTATCCAGCTCTAGCCTAGCCATGCCCTTCATAACTACCTAACCAATCTACCGAACCAACCCCAACCTAACCATCTAACTAGCTCTAACCTAATCACTTACCGACCTTAACTTAACCACCTAACCAAACCTAACTTATCTGTCTCGTAGGAAGACCGCTTGAAGATTCTGAGGCATTTAGATAAGTCGGTAGGGTGAAGGGACGTTATGGCAGATGGAAAAATGCAGAGTTATTTACTCTGTTACCAAAATTATAAATCACCATTACAAAATGTTTAGTAACACCTTTACAAAAAGTTGAGGAAGTGAATGGTCATGGAGTGATAATCAGTAATTATAAGTGATGTTCTTAAATATGGCAAATAATGTCGAGCTGCATACAATAAAGACGAGAAGACATTAGTTCTCCTAACCAGAACTAATTCAGAGAAGAGCAACCATACTAATTATTTCACTTACAAATAAGCCTTATGAGGAAAGACTCATCAACAAAATTTCCCTTAACAAACTTAAGTACCAACATTTGTGTAATGCAAAACAAGTATAAGTCATACATGTACAAATATCTTGTTGACATTAATGATACAGGTGTTGGTGTAGGAACATTCAACAATAGATATGATAATGTCCATTAATGTACAAAGCGTTTTGCCACATGTCGCACCCCGGGGCGTAATAAATTGATTAGATAAATAGTAATACTGTTTCTAGTTCAAACAGGATGCAGTGGGGTGTATAGTCGTTAGCACTGATAGTAGTATCAAAGGCCAAAGATACATTACATTACATAATGTACCAGCTTTAGGCTTGTTAACATTGCCAATAATACAAAAAAAAAGATACATAGAAAAACATAGGACTTGAAGTTACAGGATATGCTTGCACTAGTCATGTTTACATCAGGTGTTTGTACAGTTCGGGACATTGTGAACTGTGGATACAGCGTCAGAATGTCTTCAAGAATATTACCATCAGCTGTCGAAGCTGTCTTTCATTCGAGGTCTGAAACTTGGAATGTTCAGGATCATGGTTTCTCGAGAACTACTTGGGCACTTCGTCCAGCTCACGTTTCCAATAAAGATAATGTCCATGGCTGCATTTTACTCCTGTATTGCGTTTTGAATCTTTCCTGCCGACAATTGAGCCGAAAGGGCTCATTTTATTCCATCCTGTCTCTACCACTAAATGTAGCTCATTTTCACAAATAACCTCGTTATGGGCAGTGAGGTGTTATATGTCCTTCCCGTGCATGTAACCGTCCCCAAGTGCCTGTTTATGCCTAGCCTAACCATCAAACCAAACCTAAGCTAACCAACTGACCAAATCATCTAACCAACAACATTCTAACCAACAAATCCACGCTATCCTAACCATCTAACTAACACTAACCTAACCACCGAACTAAAACTATTGCTAACGAGTTAATCAAACTTAACTACCCAACCATCTCACCAAATCGAATCACTTAATCTTAGGAAATCATAGCTAACAATGTAGCCACACATATCATCTACCCTAACCACATGACACCACACCTAATGAAACCGTAGGTAGGGTAAAGGTGGTGTGAGGACGCTGTGTTCCCGGCTGCTTCTGGTGCTGGTGCTGGTACAAGTGGTGACTGGGTTGTGAGAGTGGCACGCGCCTCATCTTCAGCGCCTCCTTCACCCGCTCCTTGACGAGACTGGCCTTCCCTCTGGTACTCACGCTCGATATTCCCTCCCCAGCGGCTGCTCACAGTCTCTAGCCTCGCCCTGGTCTGCTGGCTCCCTGCCGCACACGGTCAAACCTCACCCTAATCTGCCTCCCTCTCTCGCACAGTCTAGCCTCACCATGGTCTGGCTTCCTCCTTCATACAGTCTAGCCTCACCCTGGTCTGGCTCCCTCCCTCACACAGTCTAGCCTCACCCTGCTCAGACTCCCTCCCTTACATAATCTAGCTTCCCCCTAGTGTCTGGTTGAATTCTATCGATCATGTATTAGACCAACCCACTTTGAAGTTTATTTAGGTCCTCTTGTAAATGAGAGTGATGCAGTCAGCCTAGCTTTTCTCTTCCCTTTTGACCTCTGCATCATCTGGAAACATATTCAAGTAGGATTCTGTGCCTTCAGGCAAGTCATTTACACAGATCAATAAGAGTAATGGTCCCAGAACAGAACCTTGTGGCGCACTCTTTCGTAGAAATCTAAGAGGTTTGTTTCACATGACTTCCCTCCCCTAAAACCGAATTTTCTCTCCTAATTTTTCCTAAGTAGAAAGTCAGGATTTTTCTTTATATTAATCTTTCCCAGAACCGTACAAACCACACTCGTAAATGAGACCAGTATGAAGTCTAGCTCCTGTTCCCAGAATTACCTATTTCTACAGTAAGGGGAGGGAGTTCTACACTCGTGGGGCCCCATTTCCATAACATTGTGTAACATCATACATCTTAGATTTCTGTATGTTGTCTGCATTATTTAACCATGTGCTAGTCATTCTGTTCCACTTACCCAACATTTGATACAGTAGAAGTACTAACGTTTTTTTTTTTCAGAAAAGTTTCTTGCTTAATTTCATGTCATCTGACTGCTTTATCCCTACATCTCTAGAACAATTGTTTACTGTGCGCTCGGATCACCTCTCAATCTTCTCTCTTTTCTGGTCGGCAAATCTAAAAGCTTTTAACTTTAGAAGCGTACTCTAGTTTTGGGTTTATGCTAGGTAAAAATTCTTAAATATTTCCTTATTGGTCCATATACTTGAAAATTATTTCCGTACAGTTTGTCACCTGTATTATCCTCCTGATGTGGGACTTTAGGGATGAAGCCGACTCCCTCCCCAAGTCCTTGTCGCACACAGACTCCTGAAGCTTCCTGCCAGCCAGGTATTGATAAGTAAGCTCATCTTTCACATTGTCCCCCAGCCTTATTGCTTCACACGTTCTTGGTTGGAAATTCGTCAGACCCGTGCGCGCGCGAGAGTGAATTTTTGATGCCAGTTTCAGTTGTACGATGAATGGCACATAAGATTTGTTCAAGCTACCTCCTTCGATGTCATCCAAGAATTTTAAGACGCATTAACGTATGGATATCCATAGAGTTTAATGACGTATTGAAAGATTGCGTAAGTCAGAAAAGAAAAGGGAAATGCGCAGCTTTTTCGAAAACTTACGTATAAAGCATCAGCGTCAGTAATATTACTGGTGTCAGTGGCTGTAAAAAGACGCCGTTATCGTTAGTGTGTGGTGTTAATGTTCTCACATTTATTTCGTTAACTGGAAGTCATACCTTCATAGTACCACCTCTGCCTACGGCTTTGGTGGGTCTTCGGTTGTTTCAGTATTTTCTTTCCTGTAGATATGTTATAATTTCTTCAAAACCTGTTATACAATTTTCAGTTCAAAGAAAATGGTCATGATGAAAACGGATCATGAAAAGAAAACGGAAAATAAAATCCACCCACTCCCATGACCCCCAGCCTCCCTGAGTCTGTCGTGACTCTGACCTCGCTGATGTTGAACATAATCTTTGACCTCGCCGGCCCGCCTTGGTCAGCCTTAGTGTGCGAGTCACGCTAGGCTGGCATATGGTAAACTGTGAACCTTTGCATTTTGTAGTTCCTTCTCCCATCATAATGTTATAACCGCAATGGTGGAAGACGACCCCTTGGGTTTTGTGGCTTCCCTAAGGCACGTCTCTCGCCCTTTTAGGTCGGTGTATGATCGTCCCCTGGGTCCACACTCGCACCCACCTGTCACCCACTTAAGTTTATGGATTTGTACCCACTGTATGTTCTGCGTTCTGCACCCTAATATTAGATTGATTATTTCTACGGATGGGTCCGCTGCATTTCTAAATGAAAACTGCGATTCCTGTTGTTCCGGTAGCGTATATTAATGGCACCGTAAGTGTTTGAAAACGGTACACTCTATGTTGTGTCATTTGTTTTGCTCGGCACGTTGAAAACTACATCTTGCCTTCCTGCCCCAGGAGCCCCGTGTATCCTTATGAGGTTCCTTCAGCACCCCAAGATAGCTGGCCACGTCCACTGGTTTGGGCACCATACGTCAAAAAAATGTTGTGATGGTGTGGGTTCGTCTGTGTGCAGGGCAACTTGAGTTGTAAGTACTCGGTGTTCTACCTCATGGTCGTTGCATCTTGGGCCACTAAGGGTCTTGGGATATGTTGAAGCGGTGTTGGTGGTGATGGGTGATGTCCAGAGCGTTGAGGGAAGAGTGTGACTCGTGTTTGTCTGGGGAGTGTGGTTGCTGATGGGTGTATTACCTCTGGCGGGTTGCAGTCTTAAGACTTAGAGTGGAGTGGTCGGTTGTTTAATTCTTGTCGGGTTATTTCAGTGTGTGTGTGTGTGTGTGTGTGTGTGAGAGAGAGAGAGAGAGAGAGAGAGAGAGAGAGAGAGAGA
>JAUUDZ010028886.1:0-11061 GCA_032361705.1 Panulirus versicolor | reverse complement strand
TGGTGTGTGGCTGCCCTTGTGTGTACATGATGGTTTGTAGCTGCCCTATTGTGAACACGATGGTTTGTAGCTGCCCTTGTGTGTACATGATAGTGTGTAGCTGCCCTTGTGTGTGCACGATGGTTTGTAGCTGCCTTTGTGAGTACATGATGGTGTGTAGTTGCCCTCGTGTGCACAGGTTGGTGTGTGGCTGCCCTTGTGTGTACATAATGTGATGTAGTGTGCACAATGGTGTGTGGCTACCGTAGTGTGTTCACAATTGGCTTGCTACACAGACGAAATAAGTCCATTTGTAAAGTACTTTTCCAAACTCATATCAACAAAGCCTGACAGACTAAGCTGTACCTTACTAGTGACTCCTCAGTGTCCCTCCTGTCAGCTACCTCAACACTGTCAGCATACAGTGGTGTATAACGTAGTCAGCCTTCTGTCAAGTCCGCTCTCTCTCTCTCTCTCTCTCTCTCTCTCTCTCTCTCTCTCTCTCAGATGAAGGTGTTCCCGGACTCTGCCTACTTGTGGCTGCGAGCGACAAGCCGCCTTCGCAGAGGTTCTGTCATGGCAGTACCATCTAGTCGAAAAATAAAAGTCTCATTCCACAGGAGTCTAACCCTCTCCCTGCTACTGATTGTAGCGAGGCTTTCGAGCCGAGGGAACCCCCTGGAGATAGGGTCCCTGAAGAAAAGTACTAAAAAAAAAATATTTACCAGCAGAACCTTGTTGAAACGTAATTGATAGCTTATCCATTATGAATTACATTTATCTTGATATTCATGACTACGAAATGTTTTTGAATTACGAGAATATGAAGAAACTTTATGGTCAACACCGGAGACGGATGCAGTGGATGGAAAACCCCGAGTCTATACTTCATTATTGGTGTTGTCAGCGTTAATAGTGTCATTCTGCAATCAGGCGAATCCAAATATGAATGGATTACTTATGACCTGGACGGCCACCTTTGTGTACATCAATGATGGAAACGCCTGCCACTTGGGAAGGCATAGAGGGAAAAAAATTTTTTGCAAAGAGAACGATCCCTCTCTCATTCGCGAACCAATAGCCATTTTCTCAGCCCCAGATCGACATGATGAAACACACCCCCATCAGGCGGGGCCACGACATGGAGGTATAACAGAGTTCTAGTGATCATCAACACTCCCTCGTGTATCCCGATTCCACTGGATTACAGAATTTAGGCTTATATAAGCCAGACACTGGAGCTTCTAAGGCGATTCAGCGCTCTTTCGTGTATTCCGAGATGGAATCAAGGGAGGACAGCAAGCCTCGTCTTAAGCGACAAGAGTCAGGGACGCATCATCAAACAGTAAGGGACACAGGGAGTGTACCGTTTAATGTAACAGTTTGAGGTACAGGGTGTGTAGTGTTTAGGGAAACAGTTAGGGACGAAGGGAGTTTAGTGTCTAGGTGAAGCAATGAGGAACACAGGGAGTATACCGTCTAGGGTGACAGTTGGAGGACACAGGTGATATTGTGTTCAAGAAGGTGACGGATGTAGATCATGTAGACTATAACACTTAAGAGTAATATTATGACACTTGGAGCGCAGTGCTTCGCGAGAAACGCACACAGAAAGAGCGTAGTGTTTAGTGGTTACACTCTTATGACCAGCATCGTGTCCCTTTTAGATGTGATTCTTGCATTTGAATGGCAATCTGTACATACACAAAATAAATCGATAAACATTTCGAACTAAAAATAAACGAAAATCACAGCTGATGGCCGCTATAGCTCCAGCTGTAGGATTGGAACAACACATGAAAATAATTCTACATAATTATTCCTCTTACCAAAGTCAACGTCAGTGTTAATCACCCTGACACTGGTCGTTCTTTTTTACCACTGACAAATTAAATTTCTCACTAAATGTCGGGTGGTATAGCCGGAGAGAGGCGGAGATGGGGGGACTGTGAGGGGAGTGGCTACCCTGCGGCTGCCAATACCTGCTGTTGTTACGAAATGATTAATAATGACGACTCGATAGAAAGGTCACACGGTTCTCATTCAGTCAACCTTCCTCACACCACTTCCTTCAACACTTCGCTATCAACAATTCCAGCGTCTTTTTCGCATCCGCAGAGCACCAACGGGATGACTATACCATCAAACACACCCGAGATGATTGTCAAGCAGTTTGATCCTTCCCCATCCATGCGGGTGAAAGAATATATTAAGAGGTGCTGATGGAAATGGTCTGCGACCTCTGTTTTCTTGTTACTGAGTAACGTAACTCAGAAATTCCAAGACAGAATATAATAAGTAAATGATGGAGTACCAGAAAATTTCTTTACTGTGTTTTTAAACGTTCTTCCGAATGATAAACATTGCTTCACATTATCACAGCAGTGACTACTAAGACCTTACCTAACACGAGCATAATACTGACGAACACAAGCCAATAACCAAAGGATCAGTAACTTGGAGACCATCAACTTGAAGAACAACACCAACATACAAGATAACATATTTCCTAACAGGTGGACGTGGGACCAGAAGGGCTAAGCTTTCAAGAGAACGACTTGTGGGTAAAGTAAGTTGTGCTTGGAACTCACAGCTGTGTGCGATGCTGTTCGTAACTCAGGTTCCGTCCCACCAAACCCACACTAGCCGAGCTGTAGCATCTGCCTCAGTAGGATCAGGACCGAGGCATATGGTGAAGCAATTATCACTTACGGCCACAATGCTGCGTGGTGTTAGGCCAGCTTCCCGTACATGTATGTGTAAAGCATAATCCTTTACCTTAGTTCTGACATCTGCAGCACCATTATCTACCACTGTCTTCCAGTATCCTGTACTGTTATCCTACAAGAACTTGTTCATCCTGTACGTGTGTCCTGCAAAAGCCTTCACCTTTGTTCCAACACACACTGCATTATCATGCACCACAGTCCTTCCATTATCTTACACTGTTAGCCTGCAATATCTTGTCCAGCGGCTCCATGATAACTTGCACGATCATCCTGCATACTTACCACATCACATCACACACACCCAGCACCGATCGCATCGATCAATATAGCGATTGTCGATGCTTCCTCCAGCAAAGTTGCCCTCAGACCGCCTCGTAACATTCCCTTTTTATGTTACGGTTATATGAAACCTCTCTTTTTTTTCATCATCTCCGGCTGCGCCCCGTGGGATGAGGGGAGGAGGGGTCATCGCCGAGGTCATCATCATCATATACGCCTCCGCGTCGGGCCCTGGAAACGACATTGTAACGTAATATGGAGGACATTCTTATGGTTTAGTGAATGTACATGACGGCTGGGATGTTACACTGCCCGTTACTGAATTACGGAGACAGACGACGAGGTTATGAAAGCGGCCTACGTCCTGCAAAATTGCAGATTGTGATGTTCATTTTGGAGGTTCTTCTTCCCATGTGAAGACAGGCACTTCAACTTTTGTCAGACCTGGCGAAGGAGGCAGGGAGGCTTAGAATTTTGCCTGTAGCGGGTTTGTACTAAAGAGAATTACGTTACATGTAGGTGAAGTATCTATCCACAGTCATCCCCCGCTTGTCCAGGAGCAAAGTCAGCATCGTATTTGGTGTGTGTGGGTGTGGGCGTAATTACCGATTTGCACAGTACGAGGAGGGAGGGAGTGTCTACACTCGTTGAGATTCATTATTCTAACATTTTTCTTTCTACGATCACGTAACATTATATGTGCTGTCTGTCCACATTCACAGTTACATCATCCGGGTCGTCCTATTTACCCACAACTTGCGTACAAATGCTTCTTTATATCTTTCTATATTGTTTCTTGCTCAATTTTCTGCCATGGGCTCTGTTTGTTGTATCTTTGCAACTCTCCATGGAATATTCTCTCCTACCGTTATGAAAATAAAAAAAAAGATTGTGATCGACTCTCTCTTTCCTCTTCTCTCTTCCATGGTGGACATTTTTTTTATGATCTTTAACCTTTCACTATAACTCGGCTCTTACAGTTCTAGTACCATCTTAGCTGTTATTCCTCCAGTTCGTCTCTATTACTTCATCGTGTTTCGTTAAGCGTCGTGACTAAACTTGAGAAATATATTCTAATTCAGGCCAATTGTACGGCATGAAAATCCTGCTGACTACACTTAAATGTTCTTCTAATAAGCTGCCAGCAGACAGTTTGTCTCCTTTAGTGTTCTCTTAATGTGAAACTTTGCAACTAGTTGGAGATGATGTCTTCAAGTCTGTCTCTCCCGCACAGACTACACCAGCTAATTTCCTGCTAGAAAATATTCATATCGAAGCCTTTGTTTCATTGTGTGCAATCCTCATTACGTTTAACCTGGTTGAAATTCAAGGATGTATCAAACCAACTCTGGCGTTTCTCTAAGTTCCCTCGTTAGTTGATCCCATCGTAATTGCTTTTTACTTCCCTCGTGACCCACACACAGCCCAGGTGGGAGTCCCATCTACTTGGCAAGTTGTTGGCAAGTTGGTGTACTCAACCCATCTTCAGAAGGCTCTCCTCTGACACCAGTCTCTCTTATCGTCTACCCGATATATCTATCAGAAGATTCACCTTCTGTGGAAGCCTCGCAGGACGTAGAGCGTCGAATGCTTTTTTGGTCGTCCAGGTACAATGGCAGCCTACTCTTCTGTGTACCTGATCAACCATAATCTTCAGGGGAGACTTAAGTCTTGTAGTTCAGCCCCACCCACTGGGTCTCCTAAAGCCTGAATCGGTCGGTCCATAGCTTTGTTCTCTTCTGGGATAGTCCATCCTGATGTATTCGTTAATAACTGTAAACTTATCCTGCCCTATAAAAAGAGAAATGCTATGTATTCTACGTAACACGAGCAGGATGTATTCATTCCGTCCTGATAAGCTGTGGTCGGGCGTGTCCAAGGTAGGCTATGGAGCACACCTTGGCATGAGTGAGCTACAACCACTCCCTTTTGTGCAAGTAACCCGCCGTGTGCACTCTGCTGCTCTGCCCATCCCGGGCAAGACTGTGACCCAGTCCTGCTCCAGGCAGTCCCTAGCACCTACCCCCGTACTGAGGAGGAGGTGTTTCCACCATTTCTAGGGAGACTATGGCGACTTCCTGTCCCAGGAAGGTTATGGCTCCCGCCCTACTCTTCGCCAGGCAGGCGGTAGCTCCATCCAGCACCTCCCCATACAGGCGGCTGGCCCGCAGTCTCAGGCCATCACGGGGCCAGTATTTACTCGTTAGCTTCACCACAAGTGCTTCTCCTATTCAAGATGATGATTTACGCATCGTCCACTTCTCTCTTGATATATAGATAGATCTATATATATATATATATATATATATATATAGTGGGAAGGTAGAGAACCGCCGCACGTATTCACGAGCCTAGGATCATAATCCTGTCAAGTAAATCCTGCAGCAAAAATGTTTTTGAAAAAAGGCGTCGGAGCGTCAGAGTCTCGCGGAGGATAAGAGTCGGGAAACTGTGCGTCTCAAGCAGCTCATGGTGACCTTGAGATACATGACCTCTGTCATTTTCTTTTTTAACCTCGAATTATTTTTCTGATTATTTTCTCATCTTTTCTGTTCTCATTAAGCTCCTCGTCCTTCCCATGTCATTGTGAACATCATGATTCCCGTGATTTGCTCTGCTCGTTCGTGAATGCAGCGGCGTCTCTTGTTTGGTAACCCTGTTGGCTTACGTGGGAAATACGGGGGATTTTTATCGTGTAACAGACAGTGTAAAAGGAAAACCCTTTTACGCGTTTTCTTTCGATTCTTGTCCATTATCTCCTGTTCGACTTATGCTCATCTCGTCTGGATAAGGGCATGTAACACTTTCCTAGCCACTTCTTCGTATTATGACTGTATTGCCATTCACAAATCAAGGGAGCGCTTCTGTGGCATCTGTTTCTTTCCTCACGCCCCAAATCTTTGATATATTTTTACCATCTTATGCGTTTCCTAAGAGTGAAGAACTGACTTTGTAGTCAAAGTAGATTTTTCACTTCGTCAAAAACTTTGATTATTTCTCTTTTACTCTCTTTACTTCTTCATACGTTTCATTTTCTTCTTCATAATTCATTTCAGGGATGACCTCGGTAATCACTTTCTGTCTGTGACTGGAACTTTCTGAATAAAACGAGAAAATGGAAGCAGAGTTTCGTTTCGCAGATTCATTTCTCAAAAGCAAATTTCTCTGGCTCATATTCGATCCTTTTTCTCTTATTTTCTCTGTCATCTTGATAACTTTCTTCCAAAGTTGGATAAGCGTTCTTGGTATTAATTTCAAATAGTTTTACCACGTTGAATTTCATTTTTATTTGAAAACAAGTCTCATATCACAGATCAAAAAGCAGAGATCACGAATGAAAATATCAGACCTGACTCACTGAAGTTGATGAATAGTTACAAGCACTTGTATTATTTGCAAAAGGATATTGTTTCACAAGTATTCATTATTTCCTCGATCTGTGCAATATTTCCTTTTACACGAGGAGCCGTTACTGGGATCAATGATGCATTCTGTTGCTGACACGGGTATACTGATGACTAAAACTGATTCTCATATTTCTCGTTTTGACCCATCACATAGAGAGGGATTTGTGAGCTTATCTTCACTCGCTTTTTTTATCTAGAGTTATTTCCCAACATGTCAGACGCGACACTACCAGATTATCCACCTCATGAAGCGGACTCTATAGGCCTGACCTCCACCAGATGCACAACAGTACGGCAAACATCTTCGTCTTGCGGTGCTGAAGGTGACGGAGCAAGCGATCCCAAACAAAGTCATCGCTTGCCTCACTCCTTGTATGCAAATCAACTTGTGAATTAGCTTCAGAAATGATCACATTTTTTTTTGTCAGTGCCATGGAAAGACTGAAGTAGGAGTCACTGGACCAGACGGTGCGGTGTCATCTGGCGTTTTCTGATGGATCGCTCATGCCGGTATATATATACTAAGATTTCTCTATCGAGATCCGACACACAACAAGCTGTAATGCATTCATGATTACCTTCATCATTTCTTGGATCTGGTATCTTCCCAAGATCTTTCTAAACGCTCTTGAAGCCCAAGCCTGCGCTACTTCCAGTCGCAGGGAACCGTAGACGCCTCTGGAGTGAGAAGTCCTTTTTTAGGAGACTGTCCTTCCAGTGATACAGTCTCGCCAACAGTGACTCTTCACTCGCGGTGTAACTTCGAGCAGGTTCTGCCCAGTCAAATCAGATGCAATGTTTACATTATACTTAAGAGGATAACTTTACATCCTGCTACGCCTGCTCTTCCTGCATGTTAGCACCGAGAATCATAATGACCTACAGACATACAACTGTCTTAAGACATCACGAAACTTCGGCATCAAAATAGTATTAAACATTTGTACGGAAGTTCATTCCAGAAGTCGGAAACCGCCAGGACTCTGTCAAAGAATTCATTCATGCGATTGTGACTCTGGCTTGGAAAACACCTTTAGTGAAATGACTCAATCTATCTATACTAAGAGCTGGGGGTCACTTTAGCTCTACCAGTCATGAACCTCAAATTGCAGTAACGTAATAAATCGTTCAAAAATAGTAAAAAAACAAATATCCTGCTTTTTGACCTTTGGTCCTAAATCATCGTTTACTGGAAACCCAGACGCTGGTACGTAATCTTAACTAATCGTCACACCACAAGGCGTTTACTCATGTCATGATCAGTCATACAGAAGTGTTGCAGAAACCTACACTACTCATGTACTGTGGTGTTGGTGAGGTCAATAACGCACCAGTACAAGAAATCTCTGGCTTCCTTCGGCTGGACCAGCTAAGACCCCTTCCCTTTCACTCTGTCTCAAGAAGACTCATTTTCTTTGGTGTATCAGTAGACTTATGTATTTTTTTTTCTTTTGCCGGTTATTGTTGCCGGAGACATAGGAAGGTTGGAATAGTGTCCTCTTACTGTTCTATCCTTACCTCATCCACTTAGTACACGTCTTCTAATTAATATATTCTTACGTCATCCACTTAGCACACGTCTTCTAACTAACATGTTCTTACGTCATGTACTTTGTACACGTCTTCAAACTATTCTATCCTTACCTTACCCACTTAGTACACGTCTTCTATCTATTCTATCTTACGTCATCCACTTAGTACACGACCAGATAGATCTAAGTTCAAAAACAGATGACCCAGACATGGGCCAACACGTCCTCTGTTGTCTGTCTCTCTTTCCCCAATATACTCCCATGACTTATATGCGGCTTCAGGAAATTGTACCTTAGGAGGTTAGTCAGTCGCTACTACCCACGCCAGAGGCGGAATGTACCAGCAGCTTACGTGGTGTCACGGAGAAGAGTAACAGTAACATCAGGTATGTGGTACAGAGGATTGGTGATAGAAGGATATCAAGTTCTGAGTAAAGATGGATTATCAGGCATATTGAGGAGATACGCTTGACATCAAATGAGAACGTAATCATATATACCCTAATTATACAGAATTACTTTTGTCGATTATGATTCGTTGTATATTTGAATGATAAATAAAACGTCTAATATTATTGTTGGTGTAACCTACCACATATCTTCAAAACTAGTAAGTGAAAATATTATTACTTTATACAAAGAAATTATTGTTGACCAAGTATATATATTCCAAAAACAAAGCAAAATCATTTTTCTTATACAAGAAATTATTGTTGACGTAGTACATATACCTCATAACACTGTGCAATGAAACTGTTTTACTTGAGAGAGAAATCATATTTGTAATAAAACAATAAATAACTTTCAACAACCCCAGTCATAACTAGTGACAACAGATAAATACATTTATCAGTTTACCAGAAGATTGCCACTCAAACCAATTGACATTACGACCTTAATGGGTGGTAACAATATTCTAGGTGTATTCACAGTTACGGATGATATAAATACCTTTTGTAAGGAAGGTGTGAAGTATGGTAACAATGACTATCAGCCACATCAGATGTACCGTAAAATTTCGGTTTGGATTATAAAGAAAAGTGTACGACACGATCACACCAAGAATGAGACCAAGAAACTCTAAATAGAATGGGACGGTATATCTGCAACGTACATATTAAAGAAAACCATTCGACGTAAATAAATGAAAAAAAGTTTAGCGTAACTTTAGAAAAAAAAATATATAAACACGTCTTGGGAAAGATAATATTTCCAGAGAGAAAGAAAGTAAGTTGTGTGGAAGACGTCCAAGGTTGGCAGAGTAAAATATACAAAAGTTTTAATTCAACGTTAAGAGCAGAGCACACAGGAAATTCAAAGGTAAGTGACATTAGGAGTATCATGAAATGTACATAAGGTTACAAAAGAGACTGGACGAAGGAAATGAGTTCGTGAAAGAGAATTCGTAAGGGAGGAAAATATGTTTCTCACTAACATGGAAAAGAGGCTTAGAAAATTCTTCAAAAAAAAAAAAGAATAAAATAAAAGGAATATGAAAGGTGTCACAGATACTGTAGTCACGTTAGCATCTAGAGAAAACGAGGAATTTATTTTCTTACTGAGGTAACACTGAGGTTCAGTGTCCACTGTCGACTTCTTTTGTTTCCCATCAAATATAATACACACACACACACACACACACACACATATGAAGTACTTAAATACACAGGAAATATGAATTCATGTAAGTCGGGTCTTCTTCATGATCTCTCTCTTCAATCCTGATGAAAATATCCCGAAAAACAGCAACGTCCACGACACAACATTCCAGGTCGTTTAATGTTTAAATCATCTACATCAATGATCTAGAGACACGACTTCCCGGCAAAATCTCGATATTTGTCCACTGCTCAAAATTCGGAGAAAAGCAAACAGAGGAAGACTGTTTAACGACTTAAAGGCAACAGTTAGGCAAACAGAAATGGCAAACATACAGTACGTAAAATAAAGTCTGATTTCGTGGAGATAATAGATTGAAAACGAAGGAGACAAAGATTGACCTACAGTACCCCAGTCAGGCCACATCTAGAACACACAAGATTAGAATAATAAGCCTCGTCCACCTAGAAAATGGACACCAGGTTGCTAGGCTTGGACCAACTTCGATGCTTGCGAATGACACTTACGAAAGATAAAGACTCGGAAATCTGAAATAGATTTCCCTAAAAAATGCGCAGGCTTCGAGGAGATCATTTAGAAGTTTTCCAAATATTCATTCTGACAGTCTCAAACACGGACGATCATTTCTTCATAGTGAACGGAGATGCTTTCTAACGGGTTGAAGAGAAAAGGAATTACATGTGTCGTCAACATGGACGAAAATTTTCGTAATACTAGATTTAAAGACCATAGTGATCTACTGTCAAGGTGAAGGCCAGAGAAATAGCGTCATGAAGACATTTGTCAATGAGTAAGCCTGTTTAAACTTTATCCAATTCCTTACCTCTTTAGATTATAGCCTATAATACGTCGTGCTCAAAGCATGCAGCTGACAAAATTGGACAGAAGGTGATTTCCTCATTTTTCCCCCTTTACAATGTCACAGCTAATATCATTACTACATGGTGTTCAGTCATGGCTATTGTCCCTACGAGTGGATACGCAATAACGGTATGGAGATGGGGAGGAGCCTTCTGCTCTCTCATCCTTCTATACAAGTTTGAGGTTCTGGCTATACCTGGTGTCCTCCAGCAGACAATCTCATCATAAACTATAAATTCTTTTGTTACGTGATTTTTCCACGACCTCCACAATGCTCTTCTACTCCCACATATCTCTTGGTCTCCATAATCCTCTTTCTCTTTGTGCTTCGAGTTCCATTCTTCTTCGATGCTATTCCTGTGGTTTAGTCGATACTGAGAGGTATGGATTCAACTCTTAAGATCCACTGGCTGTCAGAGACAATTCTTAGGGGATTGAGCACCAAATAAATGAATCCAGACATCACACAATTAATCATGATCGCCAAGTATGATATATAAGATCCAGGAATATGTGCACGATATCAAGCTCACTAACCAGAAGGGACCCAGCTGCAAGCAGGAAGCTAATCGCAAAATAATAAATGTAATCCGAACCGCTTCCAGATTTTAGAGAAGAATCTGTTGGGAAAAATGTGTAAAAACACACGGCAAT
>JAUUDZ010028875.1:0-11061 GCA_032361705.1 Panulirus versicolor | reverse complement strand
ATTTTTACTGACTCCCACAGGTTGGTGAACACCACGCTCGCTTTCCTCCTCCCTCCTCATCCTTAGACCCACCACTCCTCGTAAGACCACGATGGCTTTCCACTTCCATTGGAAGCCAATCCCTGGTAAGGAAGCACATGCTTTCCTCCTTAATTGTGTCAAACCCCTTCAATCAAACAAAGCCAGAGTCACTCTCCACGAGTCTATATGGTGTTCAAAGGGATTATGGTTACCACGTCTGCAGCACTACCTCCACAAACGTAAACTTGCCTTCGCTTATACCGTCAAAATACCTCAGAGGTTCCGTAAGGATCCACACCACACGCCTCCCTGAACACACGAGATGAGGACTGGTCCATGGTATTTTAAGGTGAAAAAACACTCTTTAAACTACACTAATGAAGACCTGATCAAAGGCTTCAGTCCTGCGCTGAATGGCTTTATGCCTTACGCCAGGACTTATACCATCACGTTTCTTTCAAAAAACATCCCTGAAGGACTGGCTCAAGGCTTCTGCCGTACGGTGAATGACTTTATAAATTACGCCAAGACTGGCAATCCTCTTTAAGGACACAGTTGAAGGACTGGTCCAAGGCTCTTCAGACAATCGTCTAAAAGTTACAAGGAGCTCTTCACAAACAACCACGTGCATTTCCCTGCTGAACCCCTTTGTTTCAGTTTTTTTTTTTTAAGAGGGGAAGTTAAAATATACAACATTACACCTTCATCCACAAACAAGTGAAAGTGTTAAGAGAATTCTTAATATATTCCTCACAAAATATCAAGATAATCACACGCATAAGACCAGGTGGAGCACTGACGAGGTCTATTTCTGACTTCCTGGGAGAGGGGTGAGGAAAAGGACAGGAATGAAGCTAACACCACACAGGCTGGACGGAAACAAGGCAAACCGAGTTGTTCGACCACGCCACCGGCATACAGACATAGCATGTGAGCTGTGTGTTCAAAGCTAAGTCAGAGGTTTGATTTGAATATTCTCTTACCTTCTTATGTTGCCGATAACTTCAAAAGATCACAAACTTTAAAATCTTTAAATATCTTTTTTCCCCAAAATACACTGACAACTTTACTTACGCATCTAGATACCTTTCAACTAAAGCTTTCCAACAATCTCCATATTAAATCCATGAATACCACACAAAGTTATGGTTGGAAGCGATCATCCCACTTGTAGGCAGTAAAAGGTTGGTAAATGGAATCACTAACACACACAGTTCTACCTACGTCGCTATCTACAATACTACTTCTACTACTACTACTACTACTACTACTACTACTAATAATAATAATAATAATAATAATAATAATAATAATAATTATCATTATCAATTATTATCATCATTCTATAATCATGTGTTATCATCAAAAACACTTCAGATGATGTCAACATATACATTTTTGTCTTCTGACATACTTCCGGTTCATCTGTATATAAATATGATTTCTTTTTTGTACTTACACAATCACTGGGGTATGGTTTCCCGCTCAGGGCTCCCACACTACATACCTGCAAAGAGAGAGAGACAAACGTGAGGTAAAGCACACACAGGAGACTTCCATATGAACCCCACACGCATCGTCTGCAATGAATTCTGTTCGTTTGAGTTACAGTGTGAGTGGAGAGCGTAGGGCTCTTACAGGGGTGTGATGTGGTGAGTGGCGGTAGTGGCGAGCAGTGGTACTGATGCACAGAGTCGGGAGTGGTCTTACTGGTAGTGGTACACAGAATGGTGGAAGCGGCACAGCGTGTTGTGTGGTGGTGGTGGTGGTGGTAGTGTTGGAGTAGTGTTGTAGATGTGGTGATTGTGAAATAGGACGGCCAGAGGCCCTTACACCACCAGTACCCACCCTCTCTCCCTCCCGAAGAACAGCACACTCACCAGGACGTCCGGTCTGAGGACCCACGCCAACACTCAATGACACACACACACACACACACACACACACACACTTCATTCACGCAAGCACCCATACTACCTCGCTAAACACAAAACACAGCTATATATAAGCTATACGTCGATACATTAACCTATTCATACACACACGTACACACACACACATACACACACACACACACACACACACACACACACACACACACACACCACCTCACCAAACACAATTCACACACACATATATAAACAGCGATATATCAACCAGCTACTATACGGTCATACACAAACAGTCACTGCCTCACATACCATATTACCCGCACACACACACACACACACCCAGATGTATTACCAATTATATACGATGATGTTCTCACACGCCCGCACCGTGACAAACACTACGTCATAGCTTTATCACACCAACTCACGCAACGATCGACACCCATTATAACCACCCTCACACAAAATCCTTGGGAGCTTCGAAAAAAAGGGCATCGTTTATGTATACTCTGACCGGTAAAAAAGTAAAAAAAAAAGCCTTTTAAACTGAAAAAAAAAAACTCTCACAAACAGGAACGTGTAACAGCACATCTCTCAAGAGTGCAAGATGAACGGGTCACACGGATGTATATCTTTCTCACTATTCCGTCGACTGGCTGACTGAAGGTTTACGTGCCGCCGACGACGATGGCCGGAAGGCGTCAACACGTCTGCCTGGAGGGAGCTAAAAACGCTTGGCCCACGATGGTACAACACTAGATCTTACGATAGTCCACGTGAAAAGCCAGATGCAATGGACTTCATCGCCTCTAAGGGATGTCGTTAAGAAGTCTTGTTCTTTGGCACTAACCCAAAGAGCATAAGGGTACGACCCTTAAAAGTCAGGTCAAAGCCCAAGCCAACATACCCAAAGGTCATCATATATATTTGTGCTTAAAGATGGTGAGGTGATGCTCAGATGCCGTGCAAGGACCGTACCGGCGCGTCGTAACCAAGGGGTCGTACTGGCGCGCTCGAGGGAGTTACTAGCTATCCCTGGTGTCACTGACCCGCCCAGTCCTCCTCACACACAGCCCACCGTGGACATTTCCCACCACTCCCCCAGTCACATCCTCCGCATAAACTAACCCAAGAAAACCACGGGATCACACCACCAATAAAATGAAGCTACCGCAACCAACACTTCGTTTCAGTGACCACACTTCACCGAGAAAAATCATACCTCGCCCGAATCAGCCACTGGAAAAGTTACTCACTTTCCAGAGGAACGCTAAAGTTTTAATGGTAAGAGGTTTAAAGGACTTGCAGAAAGGAATTTAAGAGAGACTTCCTCTCCGCAATGGTTCCTCCACGAGAGCGTTCCCCCGCACCACACACCGCGTCTTCCACTACGCTGTCAAGCACCATTCACAGAACATGGCGCGTCCTCTGGTGGCCGCTCTCATTCATCATTCACTTAACTGTACATCCGCACCTCAGCCTTGTAGCAAAAGGTTCATTTACTCTCACGGAAGAAACCGACTGCCCCGCCAAGTGGGAAGGGCTCTTGTGGCAACCACCTCGACACGAACCCATGAAACATGTGCCGACGGCAAATCTTCCAAAACATATTCGAGAGTTATAATCAACCAAATATTTCACGGTCGAGTGACCGGGTAATGCTCCCGCAGGCGGTCCCGCTGCAGATGAACACCAGATTTCTCAGCCTCAGTCCTCCTCAGCAAGCCACTGGCCGCAGCCTGGCTCACATTCGTCATTCTCAAACGATCTCAGTACAGCCATAGGGCGAGCCAGCCATATTTCCCACAAATATAGTGGGGACGGCTCTGTATCACACGTTCATCGCTACCCTGTCTCCATCAATGTACAGATAAAGAATTTAGGATACCATTACTGTCACTATTATTACTATTACAGATAATCCCGTCACGGACCATCAGGTATTCTGTTATCTGGCTTTCCCATGTACTGCCATTACCGTCCTACAGCAGATAACCTCGTCATAGACAATTACGTTTTCTATTTTTTGTCTTCCGATGTACGAGGTTGTACCACTACGTTTTCTATTATCTGTTTTTCGATGTACAAGGTAGCTACCACAACAGGTGCACAATGAAATTCGTGGCTCAAATCAATTCCATTTTTATTTTACGAAACAAACGAAAGGTGTTCAGCGACCACTATTTACACACTAATTGTTCGTAATCCTATGCCGAACATGTCATAGACAATTTTCTTTACAACCAGAGCCCCGTACTGACCCAAACGAACATATACCTGTTTCTGTGGGGAATCTTAGCGGATTCAGAATATATGTACAGTGCGAGAACAGAGGTTTTTAAATGCTCGCCTATATGACTCCCAGAAAGTTTTTTTGGGTTGGGTGTGTGCAGTTATAATTAACAATGTCTGCTCATATTATGAGTGCCATAAAAACGGAAAAGGATCTATGCTGCAAAAAAAAAGTTGAAGAAGCTGTCAACCATGTCCAGTTCCCTAATACTTGTCGAAAGCGTAGCTGAAACCCACGACGAATCGAAACACACACACACACACACACACACACACACACACACACACACACACACACACACACACCCATTCCTCGAGCTCTTTGAGAGCCAGCTCCCGCCAGAGATTTTGTCGAGTCTAAGAAACTCACACTTTTACATTTCCTTCCATCATATAATCAACCGTCGTGATCCTTGAGAACCGGGTACCCGTGGCTCACAAGAGGTTTGTAATAAGAAACTTGTCTTATGAGTTCCAGGCTTCCTGAACTGGTGAGATAAAACCTGTTCTACGTGAACTCCATTTGCCGACCTGGTGTTGGGCAAAGTTAATACACACACACACACACACACACACACACACCATCTCTTTCCCTCTCTCTTGTGTGACAGCGAACTATCCTTTTCTTGCTGATGCCGCCTTAAATGTTACATTCCAATCTAATAATCAATTCTCAATATTTCTTTTTATGAAGTTTTAAACCCCCTTCACTCCGCCGCCTGCGCGTGTGCCGGGTCTGAGAGGGAGAACATCGTGTGGATCAGCCCAGACCTGCCCACCAGCATCACCTTAGCCAAGATCGGTCGAGTCACCACGGCCAAATGCTTCTCACGAGGATTACCCAATGCCAGGCAACGCCTCCACCAGGCTCCACGCCAGCACCTCTGCCTGAGGGCGACAGCAACCGCTGACGAAGTTACACCACATGAAAAAAAGATACAAAAGTACCTGCCGCTGTTAACAAGTCTTGCATCTCAAAACCTCACAGCTTCAGTCATACTTGACATAGCGAGGCCCTACGATTATCGTGGTCAACACAGTTTTCATCAGGAGGAAAATCACTTCCTCGATGCCGATGAACTGCAGAGGGTCCTCACACCATCTCGACTGGTGCGTACCTTGGCTAAGCGGGTGCTTTCATGCCTTGGAAGCCAGGACATTACCTGCACAGGTTGTGAAGCGAGGGCATTACCTGCTCAGGTTGTGATTAAAGTTTCCTGGGTCAGGCGCTACACCCGTTACAGTATTCATCGCCGCTCACTATGTGCCCCGACCTTCAATGTTTTCCTTCGTCATGTCTAGTAATGCCCCAAGAGTCTACTGATGGTGGAACGGAAAGTAATTACCACAGAAACGTCAGCATGCTAAAAAAAAAAAAAAGAAAAAAAAATCAGCCCTAGCACGCCATATGGTTACTGAACCCAGCAGAGCAACAGCAGGTGTATGATGACAACAGATAAGCCAAAGTGATAACAGCAGCAGAGTGGGGCAAGTGATGTGTGATGCCTTCTGGCAGGTTAGAGCTGGAGAGGCACTAGGAACACCAGTGCCAATATCTTTTTTTTTCACCCCTTCACTCCCTGCAATAATTACACATGTTCCACACACAGAACCACCGCTACACTTCACTGGCCCAACACGCCAACAAAACCCGAGTCTTGATAAATCCTACTACAGGAGACGAAGTTGCGACAGCGGGACTCCATTACGACAAAGGCTGATGCTTGGCGAAGATCTATAGGGAACGTATCAACAAAGTCGTCATCATGCTGTAGCACAAAAACCTGCAACTACAGCATCCTCATATTCTTACATCCCTTTTTTCGACTGCCTGCAACATCGCGTTATTTGCAGTACCAACCAAACAACGTCGTGATTTAAACGCACGGCAAAAAAAAAAAAAAATTCTGTGCTCTCAGTATTTCTCTCACAAGGACGTCCATGGCAAACACAACAACAGTGAGGAGGCGTAGATGACACGGCGAAGTCAGTGTCTAGAGTAAACACGGACGGTAGGGAATGCGTGCCGGGGAGACGTGTTATTTTCACAAGGCCGGGCGTCGTAAAACACCCCTTGAGAAGTGTCCAGAGAAAGAGACAGCTTGACGCCCTTTAACGCGCCGAAGTAACCCATCGTCTTACCTCGCCAACACCTCCTTCTCCCAACCATACCACAACTTTTTTTTTCTCCCGAGTGGGTGATTAAGTGGGAAGGGGTAAGAACCCCATATCGTCCATCATCCAACGTAGTTCTAAAAGAACGACAGAGGAAAAAAAACTGGCTTCCCTTCCGCTGTGTACTTCCTGGTCCTCCAACACACCTTCGCTCAGGCTCCAACACACCTTCGCTCAGGATCCAACACACCTTCGCTCAGGATCCAACACACCTTCGCTCCTCCAACACGGAGAAACGCCGGCTGAATCGCCCCTAAAAGTGCAAGTCACTTGTGGAACTAGTGACTTATAACTGAAGAATGATCCTGCTCTAATTGTCTGGAATAACAGTATATTTCTGGGGCCCAGTCTGCCAATATGGACGCACAAGTATTGAATGAAATCAAGAGAAACTGTTTTTCAACTCATCTGGCTCTTCCATGCACCTTCTGGCTCCATGCACCATCATCGATAACTCTTCAAAAACCCAACAGTCGAACGAACCATCCTTGAGTCAGGTCCCGCTCTCGTCTCTATGGTAACTGGACGAGTCGGAAACCACCACCAAACACTTCTCACACACTCAGAACACTTTGTCAGAGCTGATATCTTGTGGTAAGTCCCGTCAGTTCGAGACGTTATTCAACTGAACTACTTTTAATAACAGATTCCTATACTATGTGACTCGGGAGATTGCTAGGTTTCAAGTAAGAGATTTCATGCATTCCTTAGAGGATGGAATTCGGTGTCCTACGTTTATCAGCGGGCATGAAGGACTCCTGGACAGTCTATACCAACAGGACGAAGTGATGGCGAGAGCCCAGACTTTCCTCAATGACGCGTGAAAAGCCTTCCACACACTTAACCTGCCACACAAACAGCTTCCTGACAATTTCTGAAATGGTTCACCACGTTTACTCTCTAAGCGTCGGCCGCGAATCTCAACACCGTTCAGCAAAAAAGAAACAGGAAACAAAAAAATGTGAGCCGGGAGTGTGGGGTTGCCTCTGGTGAGGCGTGACAGCGTTACATGTGTGTGCGAGACATGGTCCTCGCACCAACACCCAGGCCCAACCACACGTTCGTAACACCGGTGTCACTGACCTACCATGGTTTATCCCCTGCCGTGGCAAACGCTGACACTGCGCTAACAAGACACCCTCTACCAAACCCCGGCACAACATCCCTCTCTACAACAGCGTATAATCAAGCCAAGCCAGTAGCAACACCTGAGATTAAGAAACACCTCCTGGTATTTCTCTTCATATTTTTCTCTCTGGTGTTGCGACCTACACAACACACCGGGTCTTAGGTGTTGAGAACAAATCAATATAGAATGACGATACAAAACCTTACAACATCACTTTCATCATAACTCTAATATGAAAAATCACGCTAACAACTTACAGAGTTGGTGCTAAACTTCCCCAGCGATGATTACAATTTCCAAGTACAAAAACTTACTCCAATTTGACCGAGAAATTAGATGTGTGGAAGAACTTACCAGAGTCATAAACGGTATAAAAAAAAAAGAGAGAGAGAGAACTCTTATCTCTGTAGCTAATGACTCAGTCCGCCCGGTGCCCCTTAGGGCCACTGCTGAAGAAGTATACATTATATACAGATGAAAACATACATACATACATACATACAGAGAGAGAGAGGGGGGGGGGACTAGATTAACGGACCAGGCAGAGCCTCTCATTATATGGGTCCAAGGTATTACTTTTACGCACCGATGACTTCAGATGACGAGCTGGACGAGGCTTCCGAGTACTGTAATTTCAGAAGGAGATGAGTGCAACTGTGCGTGGAGGGGACCTGTGGTGCAGACGGGGGAAGCTGAGGTTTGCACTGTACAGAGGCGATGGAGGCAGCGACTGCTGATGCAGAGACCTGCCCCGTGTGAAGGACGCTAGCATGATACAAAGCCAGAGGCCACCAGCATCAGCGTATGACCCACCGGACGTACACCGTGACAAACCTTGTCGTGAAGGACCAACCCAACACCAACGCCGTATGCGATCTTCTGCCTCCTTCCCTATCGTCAAGAGGCCTTCTGCTATCTTGCTTATCGTCAGCAGACCCTCTGCTCCCCTTCCTTATCATCGTTAGACCGTGTACCTCCCTTCCTTATCACAAGCAGACCCTCTGTCTCCTCCCTTTATCACCAATGGGCGCCACATCATCACGTACCAGTACTGGTACCGGACAATACCCGAGGCAGAAGAGACGCATTTACGAGAATACTATAACCATATACGAGTCAAATCTTCCTAAACTACTGGTCACATCCATAAATGTACCGCCGCTGCGATATAGCTAGACCTAAACAGTATGCAAATTCGTCTTCCCCGACTCAGGACACATCTCATTAAGCAAGTCTATGTGTCGAGGCTTTCAAACGTGTGTGTGTGTGTGTGTGTGTGTGTGTGTGTGTGTGTGTGTGTGTGAGTGTGTGTGTGTGTGAACATCCCCCCCCCCCCCACACACACGTAACAGTGGCACAGCCCGCTGGGGCACCATTCAGACGTGAACCAACAACATCCAAGACTTTCCCAATTCAGCCAGGCAGATCCGTGCCTCACGTGTAAATCTGAACCACACACAACACATGAAAGGTGACAACATACGATGGGGACGTCACATGAAAGTACCGACACATGTACGTGACACCACATGAAAGTAACAACAAATAAAAGTGGAAACAAGTGGTGATAAAACATGATACTGTCGTCAGGGGACAACACAACAACATCTGCCCTGAAAGATTCTTAAGCCGCCGACGGTACACAGAGCCACTGGGAAAAACACCCAACAAACACGTTACCACTGAGGGTAAAATTCCACCAGTCCTCAAACACGGGGTACCACAGAAAACTGAAAGAAGTTCTTAAACTGTACATACTTCTGGTGAACATTAAAGATAATCGCATGCGCAGTGCTACGAGAGAGCTAAATACACTTAAAAAATCATATTAGGAGAAAAATGAAAATTTCGAGTGTTATATTTCCATTTTTTTTGTAGTATGTAGTGAAGGTATATACCCACTATCGAACAAGATAACATCTATGTGTTTTTAGGGACACCGTAAGACAAACGTATGTAGTTAACTCATGTCTTCAATACAGAATAAAAGGAAATCAAGAGGTTAACGCATCCAACCAGCCACAGATATACAGGTAATGAACACATCCTTGGCAAAGATCACAGCTATAGAGGTAATGGTTATATACTAAGTGTAGCAAAGATCATACATCACCACTAACCCTATATCAGCCCTTATAACCCTCAACAACACTGCGTAATCCTAATCATTCCACATGTAAGGCACCATTTCAAGTCCTATGACTTATCCTTCCATGTAAAGTGGGATGGGGAGGCATGACGTCCTACATGTATAGAAAATATAGGAGGAAGGGTAATAGGGTGAGGGGCATAAGAGGGGGTGGCTGGTAAGGATCTCTAACAGCCACCGTGATAATTGTCACGTCGTCAACTGTTGTGGTAAGGATGGCTTGTCGGGGTAAGAGAGGAGGAGGAGGAGGACGGAGCGAAGATTAGCCAGAAAATCAAGGGTGACCTTTCTACCGCGGGCGGGCGGGCAGGTGAGGCTACTGCTCCCACCTCACCAGCATCTGTGCCCAACTAACACGGTCCAACACCTGCCAACTGTCCTGCCCTTGACGATGTAGCCTACACCTGCCCAACTCTGGCATGAGTCACAGTCTACCAGTGAAGTTACCCTGAGTTCTTATCTATCACGTGCACTACATTCGCCCGAGCGCCTTATCACCCGTAATCAGCAACTGGTGCCATATATCACGATATATAATTCAGCGCCGCACTGGATACAGCTTTGAAATTTAAACATCCCCCAGACATGTATACGCTGGACCCACTACCATAAGGTGATGCACCTATATTGCTGACACACCCTGGGCTGTGCTGGACACAGACTGAATGCCTATGAGGAACCTAGCCATCGCTTCCTCACTTGACAGTCATGTTTCCTCACGTAGTCACAACAGCCAAGGACAATCCTCGATGACGAAGCGACTCTCTTTAAATATCTACAGATGAAGGTGGAACCAGTCATAATCTAAAACCACCGTAACGCTCGTACAACCGCCTGGTAGTTAAGTCTGGAAGGCCTGAAGATACTACCCTCGCCTGCCGACCGACGACCACTGGTGCCCTGTGTCTAAACCTCTCAAGAACCGGATGGAATATATATATATCCGCGGGTCAAGATGATGTTGTGCACACGACCGCCACCACCACCAGCAGGAGACAAGGGTAAGCAACATGACACACACAAAACCTAGTCATATATTTTTTTCTTTTTTTACGAAACCTGTCTGGTTGACGACGCGTGAATGGTTTGGTTTGGGCGGCCAAGACGACCAGGGTTGACGACCAACTCACTCGCCAGGGGTCACCTCCAGCCCAGCCACAGTTGCACCACACACACACACACACACACACACACACACACACACAACTTTCCGTTCCAAGCTACAGGGTCAGACTTTTCCACCAAGTAACATTGCAGACTCAATGCCGTCTGGAAGAGTAAGCCATCTCGGTTATCTTTACCGAGAAAGGTTCGCTCGTCCTGGTGATAAGGTTCGCTCGTCCTGGTGATAAGAGAAACCATTAAAGCCAACGTCAAGAAGACTGCCTGCTGGCCCACGCCAC
>JAUUDZ010028864.1:0-11061 GCA_032361705.1 Panulirus versicolor | reverse complement strand
TGGAGGGTCTGGGACATAATGGTGGGATGGAGTAGGAATATTTAAATAAAGGGGCTTGATAGATACTCTAAATAGACATGGAGTGTATGTTCCCTCCACCGAGGGCAGTGCTCCCTCCACTGAGAGGAGTATTCCCTCCACTGAGATGATGGTAGTGTTCCCTCCACTGAGATGATGGCAGTTTTCCCTCCACTGAGAGCGGTATTCCCTCCACTGAGAGGAGTGTTCCCTCCACTGAGATGATGGCAATTATCCCTCCACTGAGAGCAGTGTTCCCTCCACTGAGATGATGGTAGTGTTCCCTCCACTGAGATGATAGCAGTATTCCCTCCACTGAGATGATAGCGGTATTCCCTCCACTGAGAGGAGTGTTCCCTCCACTGAGATGATAGTGGTATTCCCTCCACTGAGATGATAGTGGTATTCCCTCCACTGAGGAGTGTTCCCTCCACTGAGATGATAGCGGTATTCCCTCCACTGAGAGGAGTGTTCCCTCCGCTGAGATGATGGCAGTTTTCCCTCCACTGAGATGATAGCGGTATTCCCTCCACTGAGAGGAGTGTTCCCTCCAGTGAGATGATGGCAGTTTTCCCTCCACTGAGATGATAGCGGTATTCCCTCCACTGAGATGATGGCAGTTTTCCCTCCACTGAGATGATATCAAGTGGTATTTTGATTAATTGAAAGCTATAGAGCGTTCTATGCGGTGACTCTCCTCTGGGGTCAGATAAGTCATGGCTCTCCTCGGCCACTGTTATAATGGTGGGGAAAATTGTGAAGGTTGAGGGTTACAGACAGCCTAAGGCAGGCGATAGATCGTAAGAAATTAACCAATTAAAGCCTCACTAAACCTCACCTCGCAGCTGAGAATTGTATTTGAAATCTCGTATATGACGAGTCACTGGTGGGGTTCACCAGCCATTCAGTGAGTTTTTTCTTTTGTTTTAGATTTTGATGAGTTATTACAGTGCTGAAGTCATGGCGTATTATGACCATGACATTAAAAATCAAGATGAATCTTGGCTGCTTCCATGTTATGGGAGGTTTTTATAGTATCGGTAATTTTCATAGTAATGCCTGTATTTTGATTGGTTGTGGCACATTCACATAAAAAGGATACAACTTTCAGATACGACTCCTATGTACGAGTGATGTCAGGAAAAGCTGTGACAATCATCGTCCTTTTCAGAATCATTTGTGTTCCAGTTTTCTGTATTTTAGATATTAAAAGGCTTTTCATAGTACAGTGGTTTCCTTTTTGTTTTTTTGTTTCCTTACACCTATTGCCCTAAGCAACCGTTTTTTCTTGTAACTCATCAGTTTCCATAACCCCTTAGTAATGAATATTTGTACGTACAGGTACTGTAGTATTTCCAGTACATAGTTTAATTAATCATGTATTTCAGATAATACCAACTGCTGAAATGAATTATGTATCTTTGCTATGCCGAGCGGTACCTCACAATCTTTTGAGAGTGCTCCCTCCGCTAGCAAGATCTCTTCATGTCTTTAGACCAGTCGCACCTGCAATCACAGCTCAGAAGTCTTTTCTGCAGGTGAGAGGTGGTCAGTAATTTCAAATGTTCTTAAGTATTCACATCTTCATTATCAATATTATTATTATTATTATTATTATTGGATTCATTTTTATTGGACTTGCCCTTCGCAAGGTTTTGCCATGATTGAAAAGTCTCCTTTGCACAGTATCATAATCAGTGGACAAAAGGAAGGAATACAATCTTGTTGAAGAACTTGTTACTCCGAAGGAGTCCATCATATTTTTTGTTACTGCTTGTGATGATACCTTAAAGCTGCAGCAGCCCCAAAAAAGAAAATTGCATATTTCCTGCCCCAGGAGTCCCTCCTGTTTTTAAAAGGCTCCCATGAAACTCAGGAAGCCGGCCATGTCTGCTGATCAGGCCCATAGATCATAAAGTTTAGTGGTATTTTGTGAGTGTCTGTGTGTAGAGCAATTAAGGGTTTTTGGGATATCCTGAAGTGGTGTTTGTAGTGTTGTCAGGATAGGTGATGTCCAGAGCATAGATGGAAAAGTGTTACTTGTGTTTTTCTCAAGATTGTGGCGTCTGATCAGTGTATATCTGGTGGCCTGGAGTTTAAGACCGAGTTTGGGGGACATATCTTTAGTGCTTGTCGGGTTATTTCAGTGTCTATGTGTTTTGTCCATGTTATATATGTATGTATGTTAGGGGAGAGTAAAGGTTGCTGAAGTGTGAGGTGGGGGGTAAGCTTTTTATTTCAGTACGAGGGTTGGTGATTAGTTATACAGCACCCAGTTTTTAAGGAGTTATTTAAACATTATATTACTTGTAAGTGAAAGATTTACATATCTTTTGTATGAGCTATTTGTGAAATGTCAAACTATTTATATATTGTTGTGTTATAATCTGTTTTATTTTCAAAACAGCCAGTCATCCCATCTATTACTCCAATATGCGGTATGAAACAAAAAGGCCGCCTTAAACGACGTTGTGCAGACTGCTACTTTGTCATGAAGAAAGGACGACTCTATGTCTTGTGTAGGACCCACCCTCGTCATAAACAGATGGCCATGCAAAAATCAGAAAAAAATACTTGGATTTTAACACATGCTACCCAGTCTCCAAGACGACCATGGTAACTATATCCATATGTTGTGATAATCCTTACAATATTTTGCATCAATTAATTTTTTTTCTGTACAGAATGATTAGATAGTATTGGAAGGTAGATAAAACTGTTAAATCCAAGCTTTTCCTAAGTTAACAGCTAAAGAAAATGTTAGCTTTATGTCATTGTAAATATTTTGTACTAGAAATAATAGTGTTTGATTAACCTTTGCAATATCATGAATATTTTGTCAGCTTTTTATGATTTGGAAGAACTTATTTATGCATACACTGTAATGTCTGTAATCATTTCTAATCCCAAAAATGTACAGTGAAGATTAAGGTAGTATTGGTGATTGTGCTTATGTTGAAGTGCAGGGTGTGTGTGTGTGTTGATATCTGGACCAGTTAAGGATGAATAACTTAAAATTCGTTTTTTTGAGGTGAAGTTAATTACAGCGTCTGCAAGAAACATTGTTTGCCCCCCCCCACCCCCATGTATTTTCAAAGGCTATACATGAGTAAGGTTTCTTTTGGGTACAAGCACATGATGCTCCCGGGGTGAAATAATCTATGTGTGGTCACTGAGACTAGTGTTCTTCAAAGGTGTGAGCACCAGCAACCCCTCGTATTGTGTCCCAGCCTATCTTAAGGGAACAATATTCTTTCAAGCTGCCACTTAGCAACTCAAAACAGACTGAACTTTGATGATGTGTCAATGCTTGGGCAGCTGTCAGACAAAAGAGTCGGACATTTTGTAAATATAAGTGGCATTTGTACGACCTTGAAAATAATAATTTCAGGAATTAAATGTCATGCGGTTAATAAGATCAATGTGTTTCCATTATTTTTATTAGTATTACTAATGTTTTATTAGTATATATATATATTGCATATCTCTATATCACATTTTATCGAATGATATTAAAAAACTCAAGTCTGATTTAGAATTTTACCACCTGATCTAGATGGATATGACTTTGAAAATGCAAATGACAAGTATTATTGCAATAGAAATAAAAACTATGAAACTTTCATTAGATAATCTCTCGATTCAACGTGATGACTACAGTGATGATGTGCAGAAGTTAAATGAAGTCCATATAAACATGGCACTGGTTAACAAAGTGCTATTAGCTACCATATACATAAGCTTCAAAATCTGGTTATTTTTTGCTACTTACAACATAACTGTATATTACCTGTGTTTATGATGATGAAGAATTAACATTCATAATACAGTGCCAAATGAATATACCATTCTTCATGTGTTACACTGAAATGGAAATGCACACGTTATAGACAAGCAAGTGAAATGAATTCAAAGTTAAACTTTAAACATTTAAGTACAACTGAATGGCCATGAAAGCAACAGTGTCATAACTAACCATGTTTTATATAAATATGTGAAAAAGAATTCATATTAAATGAACTCGCAAAAAAATTGCATTTTTTCTGCAGTTAATTTCGCACCTGTCATTTTACATTTGAAATTTGTTTTCAGGCTAAATTCACATGATATATTTCAACAGCCACCGAGAATAAAACCTCTGATTTTTGATAATTCATGAACATTCAGTTTTGGGTCTAGTAATCACAAAAATTTCAAATTATGAAGGGAATTTTCAGTCTGTCATATATTAAAAGGGCATCTTACTTTGACGGCCTATGAATACTTTTTTAACAGCATTTCTATTTTCAAAATAAGTTTATCAATAACTAAATGTTACAAATGTAGGAAATCCTTAAAGCACCCTTCACATTCTTACGTCAAAATAATGTGAGAATGAATAACAGAATTATGACGGCAGAAAAGGTTATGTCATTATACTGACATTAAATCACTGTGATCTAGTGTCATTTTATTTTCCTTATAGTAAGGAAATAACAAGAGGTTAGTAAAATGTTCTATGGTCTTAAAAATATGTTCATACTGAAACGGGCCAGACTTTGTGTATCATAAGACTTGACACTTGCTAATGAAATAAATGACAAATATTCAGTGTATTACTGAACTTGATGCTGAATAGAACAGGAATTTGTACGAAGAACATAATGCAGGAAAGTTTCAAGTACAGTATCAGCATAACTTCTGTGTGACATGTGTGAAATTTATCTATCTATCCATCCTCCCCTCCTGTTTTACTTTTCCACGGGAAGAAACAAATGTGGGGCAAGTGAGGATTTTTCCTTATGGGGCTCAGTCATCTGTTCTTTATGCTACCTTGCTAATGCAGGAAATGGCAAATTTGTATGGGAAAAAAAATATATATGTATATATTGATACATATCTTTTTCATACACATTCACCATTTCCCGTGTAGTAAGGTAGCATCAAGAACAGAGGACTGAGCATTAGAAGGAAAATCCTCACTCGGTCCCCTTCTTTGTTTTTTTGGGGAAAAGTAAAGACTAGAGGGAAGGCTTTCCAACCCCCGCTCCTAATATATATATATATATATATATATATATATAAATATTACACTATTATTAAGGAATGGTGCTAACTTCACAGTCCGAAATATATTTATAGTAAATTAATCTTAACATTGTGGCTTATCATATTCTAATTTCTAACAAGACTATAGTAACTTGAAAAAATTGTCATTAATGCACAGGATATTTATAGTCATCTATTCTAACAAGTTATAATGGTAATAAAAGGGTATGAGGAATGTATAAGTTCATGAGGTATGAGTAGAAATAAGAAACAAAAGTCTCTGTCCATCACAAAAGTATATGGTTTAGTAACTAATGATCACATCTCTTATAGAGTATTCTGAAAGATACAGTACAAACCTCTTTAAACTAACTTGCAAGTTTACCATGAGGTGCTTGGAGCCAAAGTGACGAATCAACTGACCATTCAAAGTCCAGATTACAACATACCAAGTCAATGCCTCATTTGATTATCAGTTTTAACCTAATAATACCCATGCATTTGAAATCTTGCTTATAGATTAATACAATAGGAAATACTATTCATTCAGAAGACTGTGGACTAAAATACTGCTGTGTTGCTCTTTCTCAACATGGGCCGTCAGATGTTGAAGTGTGGAAGTTCTTGACATCAACAGTACAAAGGTTGCATTATACAACATTGTATAATAAGAACTGACATCAATAGTACAAAGGTTGAGTAATACAATTCTGTATAATCACAGTGAGCTGTCTCCAAGACAAAAAGGTATCTGTAGTGACAGACCAGCAGGGAAATCACTTGCGGGCTCTTTTTAGATTTATTACCAGTATACACATATCAAATCACTGACTTTCAGTACCACCTAAAAGGAGAACATGACTTTGGATGTGTATACAAACAGATTTCGATATACGACTAAGTGACTGTTACAAGTGCTCACATTCTACTTGGATTCACTCCCAGGGACAATCCACATGATTATATAAACTAAACTTGATCCATTAACTACTGTATGAACTTGGTAACGGTGATCAAGGTGCCAGTATTCACCACCCGGGTGTCTGCACCCTGCAGGGAGGCATACAACCAGTGGTGTGTGTAACCACATAAAGTATTCAAACATATCTTCCTAGATGCTGGCTATAGGGATATTTAGACAGGTAAGCAAAGACTAATTAGCATGTGATATGACAGACAACACAGGGTTAATAACCAATGGATCCTACATTAAATACTTCCGCAGTTACCAATAATGTTTGTGTCTGCGGAAATAACACCAGACTTGTAGTCCAGCATTTATTTATTTATTTTTTTGTTAACTGAGATGGCACAGGCAGCTGAGGCCCTGATCAAGGCCATCCCATTAATGGCGAATATGTATGAAAAAAAATATATATACATATACCCTAACCTGAGCCAGGCAACCATTTTACCGACCAACCCCTAAGAATGAATGAACACCTGGGTTGACTGTGGACCAATTGCTGTAGCCAGGATACAAACCTATGCCATGCTCAACTCTGGGCAGCCTGTGAATGCGTCACGGTCAGAAACACTAACCGCTCCACCACAGGAGTCAAAACCCATTAAGGCCCAAAGACAACACAGGTCACAATACCTTTATGTAGTGAGAAGAGTCGCACTATAACATTAGGTGGGCAACTCAACAGAACATGCACTCAACATGAAACATGTTAGTATTCACTGGTAATCCCTACCTTAGGAATGGATTATGTTCCTGTACCCTGTACTGGGAGCCCCAGACTTACAAGTGGGTTAATTCCCTGGTCTTTGCTCATGAGCTGAATTGTCTGGAATTTGGAAAATATATAGAAATAATGATAATTTGCATAAAATAGTCAATATCCATACGTGACTGTAACAATGTATCAAATGTTGTACCCAAATATGAATTCAGTTAATAAACATCATATTAAGCAACTTTTAATGAAAAAAAGATGCAGTCAAGTATTTCCACAGATTGTAGGCATAAGTAACTGATTTGATGCCAGACTAGGAAATCAATTATGTTTAAGAGCTTCTTCATTCATGTAGGCATTCATAGGTCAGACATTCGTAAGTTGGGGACTCCAAGTATTTATTTCAGCCTTTTGTGTGTTAAAAGAATATAGTAACAATGTAACCAAAGAAAAAGTTTAATAACAATACTGTGAGCCAAACAGTGGACAATTTTACCGAGCTGCTTATATTTATTACGTGTACAAAACAGTGATTAAATAAGTTCTTTTTATGACATGAAGTCTGATATGTTGCAAATGCTACTGACCTGGGATTATTTGTTAGAGTAACAATATTAGTAAAAGAAGAAAGAATATCCAAACTCAAACCCAAGAAACCCTACTTAGAATTTCTTCTTATCCTTATGAAGAGTTCGAAGGATAGTAATAATCGTAATAGGTGCAAACAATAAACATGTACCATATGATGATTATGAACAGTCTGTAAATACTTAGTATTCAAGACTCATCAGAACCAACAATTAGAAAATGATGCCCTCATCTTCAAGGGAGAAAAAAGCGAATGTCATTAAACATAAATCTCCATTTCTATCTTAGACCCTTAGAGACATTATCTCAGAAAGCACCGCCATCATCAAACCATACAGAGTACACCACAACCCCTTGCTGTTATAACAACAAAGATGAGATAACTCAATGGTCTAAATTCTTCTGCTGTGAACCTCGCATAAGATAATGTCACTAGGAAATACACTCACTTAACATGGCAGGGAGTATCAAAAGTTCAATCTACAGTTTTATATAGCCATCAGCATCACCAGCTCCAAATACCAGTAGATCAAGCTGCATAAAACACTTTCGAAGCCCTGACTTGTACCAATACTAAAAGTCTGTGGTTCTACTACCAGTACTTCAAAACTCTATATAAACTAGGGCTAAAAACCTATAGTAACAATATTAACAGCTCTGATGTAGATAATATAATGCAACTTGCCTTAGATGTATAGGTAATATGAAGTTCACAGAACAGACTGATATCATAGCTCAAAAATACATCCTGGAGTCACAGTTCATTGTATGTACCAGTCCCAACAGTCTATAATAACAGTACCTTCAGCTCAAGATGCTCCAAACTAGCATTAAACAATACCTATACCCCAGTGTACATACTAATACCAATACATTAGTGTACATATCAATATGTACACAACCGTATACCTATCAATACCTACACCTCAGGGTACGTGCCGGTACTTGCAGCTCAAAGTGCATAAAATACCTACACTTCAATGATCATACTAGTACATACAGCTCACATAATACCAATACCTACAACCTAAAGTCCAAAACAATACCCACATCTCAAAACACATACCAATAACTACAACTCATATTACATACCAACATCTATGGCTTAAATTACATACAAATACGTACAGCTTAAATTACATACAAATACATACAGCTCAAAGTACCTACCAATACCTACTGCTCAAAGTACATACCAATACCTACCGCACAAAGTACTTACCAATACCTACAGCTCAAAGTACATACCAATACCTACCACACAAAGTGCATACCAATACCTACAGCTCAAAGTACATACCAATACCTACCACACAAAGTACATACCAATACCTACCACACAAAGTACACACCAATACCTACAGCTCAAAGTACATACCAATACCTACCACACAAAGTACATACCAATACCTACAGCTAAAAGTACATACCAATACCTACGACTCACAATAAATACCTCTGCCCAATATCTGATATCAAATCTTCGGTACTAATACCTTCCAAAAGAAGGAGTCAACGGAAGATGATTCTCTCGAAATTCAATCATCTTTTCCCGATGCTACCTCGCTAATGTAGGAGATGGCAAACACAAGGTTGAAGTGACTTAATACAGAAAATTTCCTTTACCAGCCCTCGAGGATTGAGACCATTCCCATCCATCCATGAGACAAAGAACTACTGGAAGAGTTAAAAAAAACAATGGCCAGTTCCAGCAGTCCCAAGAAACACACCATACCTGGCCACCTCCAGGAAACCGTCCATTATACTGGAAGCAATTGGTGGCACCAGGGCCTCCAGAGCATAAAAGATGCCAAAAGGGAATGTCATCAGACACCAGTTTTCACTGCTATAAACATCGGAAGACCAAAGGAATTCTCAGCAAAGTCTCCTAGCCAGAGTAGACCAAAGGGAACCAAAATTGGGAGGACATCAAGAATTCAGAGGTTGGTAGTACACAAATACAAGCAGTCTATATCTGCCAATTATATGTATGTCTCCTTGACATGGGTCAGTACAGATGAAACAATAGAAGAAAAAAAGTTCAGTGAGCTGAGGCATGTCACCAAGATGTGTTAGCAAAAATACAATCCTAACATTACCATCAATGAGGTAAGGAATGTCACCAAGATATGGTAGCAGTAATACGATCCTAACACTATCACTAATATCATGGCTAGCAGACTGTTCATTTGGGGAAAAAAAAAGAGAGTTATTAGTATCCAGGTAGTGATAGTGTTAGCTAATGTTGCTTTGATATAAAAAGAATGTTTAATGGCATTCATTCTTAAAGTCCCTTCCTGAATAACCACATGATAGCAACAAAAAATAATCTCGGAAACATGTACATTTTTATCTGTAGAACCTTTCTCATCTCTTTCAGAATGATACTTATGATAGACTTTTCAAAAGGAAGATTCATCAGTCTCTTCCACACGACCATTTTCCCCCAAGACTTACACAACACGAAACATTGTGGAAAGTATTTTTTCCTGACGTGCTTTTCTGTTCACAAAGATTCTCACAGTATAAGTTACTCATGTGCATATCATAAATAATGCTGCCATTAATCCAAAAACAAGTTACAAGAGGTATCCTCATGACGGAGAAAACTCTAACATTAATGGGATATTATGCTATGCTGTGAAAGGTGACTTAATACAGTATAGCACTGTTGGCCAGATTATTTCAAAAGCTGCACACATCTACCTCAAATTCTATATTGCAGATACTTGAAAAGGCCAGTTGTACCCTTTCAATTTTCCATTTTTATTATTACAAAAAAAATGAAAGATTTGAGAGGGCAACTCTTGTATTAAAAGTATGTTAAGCACTTCACGAACTAAATATTATAGGCAAACCATGTATAACAACTGTCTGACCATCATTCATAACACATACTCAATTGCAACGTGCACACAGTGTATTACACTTGCTAAGGATTGGAATTTACAATGAATTGTTTAATATGATTAATGAAACATACATCTCTGGTATAGGAAGTATTTAGGGATATGATAACACTATGACAGATCTGTGTGTGTATTACATTTCCACAACTTCTTAGAAATAATTCGTTGTCGTGAAGGGCAATTCCTTATCAATTTGTAAGTACACACAATATACACTAGTATATATATAGCATATCTACAGGAATGTTAGGAATATTATACATTCAAAATGATTTTCTTGATGATTATACCGCCAAAAGCTGTGTGTGAAATGCACATTCTGCTCTCCATGCTTCCTGAGCTCTGTGGCAAGGAATACAGGCAGAGGAAGGAAAAAAAAACTTTAAAAGCGTTATTGTCATCCATGGTAATGCCTCTTAGCCAACCATATCACCCAAGTCTACTTCTATGAAACATATTTCCCATATGATATACAGACCTAAGCTCTCTCACACTCACACTCTTCACAAACAACAAATTTTCAAAAGATCTATTACAATATATAGAACAGTGATAACTATGTTAATATAGTCCAGACAATTCATCATATATTTGTCATGTGCTGGATAACAAGTTGAAAATCTAAGAATCTGTTATTTCAAATGCATGTAGAACAAGGTATACTTTTCAAGGCATTGAAATGGTCATTCACATCCCATACTTTCCATGACTCCGCTAATAGCAACCAACCTAATGTGACGAAATGTTATCATATATATTTATATATATATATATATATATATATATTATCCCTGGGGATAGGGGAGAAAGAATACTTCCCACGTATTCCCTGTGTG
>JAUUDZ010028853.1:0-11062 GCA_032361705.1 Panulirus versicolor | reverse complement strand
AAAAAAAAGAAACACCACACTGGGAAAAGTAAGAGTAAGTAAAATCAGAGTTTATTCGAAAAAATAGTGAAGTACATGGAATATTTCCAGCCAAGCCAATGTCAACACCGAGGAGCCGTGTAACACAGAGGAAAAATCCCCGTATGAACAAAGCCACGAATTCAAACGCTTTCTGCTAAATTTCAAGCTGGACGAATATACAACAGTGAATTATTTGTTGACCAAGATCAAACATACTACAACCATCTCAAACGCTCGGGTACAAGACAAGGCAATCATATCAACGGCTCCGTGACTACATACGCACTGCACCACCACAGAAGGTTCCGTTACTAAGCACTGCAACCACCAGACACTCCTGTACTAGGCACTGCAACCACCACAAAGGCTAAGTACTAGGCACTGCAACCATCTTAAACACCAAAGTACTAGGCACTGCAACTTTCTTGAAAATTCCTTTAGGAAGAAAGAAGATAAACCAACATATATAGATCAATATTACAATATTCTTGCTTAAGATATTCTGTCAATTTGGAGTTCTAATTCGAGTCTACTTTAAACGCATTGTAATACACACACGAACGATGAACTATAATCAATAACAAATATAAGGCTTCAAGTGACGGACTAGCCGACGTATACGATACAATCTAACGAATTCAGACTGGGAGTGGGAAACTGATTTGAAAGGCCGATGTTGCACAGGAAATTATTTATCTGTAACCAAAAATAAAGGCGACCTTGAGGGTCTATTTCTCTATTTGGCGATACAAAGAGTACAGGACCGCAGCTTGACGCAACGTAAGTCCATGAGAAAAGACTTCTCACCGAAGATTCCATGAGCATATAGTAACCAAAGACAATCCAAGAAGATCTCCCGAAGCCAACAACTTATAATGCCTGCGAGTAAAATAGTGCGTTTCACAATGCCTCACGTGAATCCTCCAGCGGGGAGACCCTCGTCATCCGAGGTAGGTTCGCAGCCTAGTCTTCCATGGCGCAGGAAACTCCAAGCGATATCAGTGCATAACGTCGCGGGCACATTACTCGAGTCTAACACGGCGTACCCCAGCATGCTCTAGTGATACTTCCCAGCTAATAACACTAGGTTTACAGAAACGTAAGTCTGACAAAGGTTTTGGGATCCAAGCCAACTATACCCAAAGTACAGTAACTCAGTGATACTAGCCTAGTCTAAAATGTTTCAAAAAGACCTCATCAATCGACCAGTCCGCGTGAACGAACATTTACCCCTCGCTCTTCTCTCTTCTAAGATGGAATAATTCAAGACCACTAACCTCTTCCTTTAACTCAGCTCCCTGAATTCTGAAAGCATCTTTGCTGCTTTCCTGTGAAGTGTCTTTACTTATATGCATTTCCTGGGAAGGAGTTGACAGTTTTAGCGCCCTCTTCCTCTTAATCTCTTTTTCTTATCAAACATCACAAACTTTCACCGTTCATATGATTTATTTCCTCTACCGCTTGAGTCCCATCTATCCATTATTCTGGTCTAAGGTATCTGATCTTGGTCCCCAGTTTTAGCCCACCTGCCATGGTTTCAGGCCCCTGGTCCCAAGGCTCACTCGAGTCCCCTGATTTCCTGTCTTATAACAAGCCCATGTTATATGACAGACGATGAAAATTTCAGCAAAGGAAGCTCAATATATTATTGCATTAATTCATCGACATTGCCATTTAAGTACACGTCATATAAAACTACGTGATTTAGGTATTAACATAATATTTCACACTGATAGTATAAATCATATTCTCCCTACTTCACAATCGTTTGATAGATCAAGATTAATTACACGAATTTAAAGCAGATTAAAACCTGGTTCTCGACATTTATATCTTCAGGTCTACCGAGGAATATCGTAAAGGAAGGTGACAAGAGTCCCTTGGACACAATACTCCAGATTATGACGATAGAATTCAAATTTGGTGTGATATCACATATCTGAATTCAAACACATGAACACAAGTCACAGTGCAAACTTGACCGCACTTCATTATATACATACATACCATATCCTCTTAACACATCATCAAACATCAAATAATCTCAACGCATTTTCATATATATAATGTTCTTGAATGGCGACACTGACTAATATAACTGCTTTCATAATACTGTAGTCAACAAGCATTATTCCAACAGATTTTTACAATTAGTACTGACACGCTGGGAGGGACGGGGGAATCTTTCAGCACTCTAAGAAATACTTCAGGGATCTACAACTTTACCTCCTATCCTGTACCTATATATCAGTGTATGTTACTTGGAGAATCTACAGAAAGCCTAACCATAATCTAAAGTATATATACTGGGCTATTTACGGGAGATCTAAGATCAGAAACTGCATGGCGGTATTTCATATACACTCAATTTATCAGCTTTTATCAACGTCTATATTGGCAATGTCGTTTCCAAACCATCTATTTTTTCATGGCCATGATCTAGTTTTTATACATTTATAAAGCTGTAATTCTAGGTATTGTATCTTATGTATTGCTTGCATATTATTTAAGGAAGGGTATTACATGACATGGTTTTGAATCCATACCAACTCGCTAAGACCAGCAGGTGGGTTCAGTTCAATACCATTGTGTGAAAAACAAAGAGAGAAATCCCCAAATAAGTTTTAGCAGCATGGAAAATATACCTTCATCCGCTGAGAATACTTCGCACAACAATCTCCGTTCCGGACTAGTTTTAACATTTAACGCAGTTAAACCAGCAGGACAATACAGCCAAGATCAAAGCAGCCTTGGACACGACTCTTGCCGCTAGAACAGAATTATTGCTAACTGATGAATATCGAGTAGTTTAATTTCTCTTGTGTTCATAGTTTTAAAAGTCACAATTTTTTTTGTGAAATCTGAGGAGGACGGGACGAGAGACCACGGAAAGGGTCAGACAAGAAACTTACAAAATCATATGTCTTTTTACAATGACATATTGATTAACTTTTCCTTTTCCATAGTTCTAAAACGACCAATCATTACCGGGATCAAGGTGAATTATCTGGACACCTTTAAAGAATTATTTCTGACTGATTGAGAGTGCGATTTGAGGTGCAATAGCCTATTGTGTGTGCTTTCGTTTTACTTGAACGGACGCACGATGCACGTGAAGTACCGCCTGTTTCTTATATCCGGGGAAAAAGTTTCCTTTTAATCCTACCATCTAATTCCTGATCAGAAATGACAAAAGTCTTCGTGGCCTATGTTGCAATAAAATAGTCATTCTATTCTATGCCTTTACGAACAACACACTTATATGCCAGGACCGCTATCGATAAGCGGTTTCGGAGGACTAGAGAATGGATAACTCCGTTTTATTAATACGGGTATCAAATCATCTATTATCAGCGTTACAGATCATACACAGACCTGATTGTAAGGCTCTCGTGGAAGTTGAGGTCCCTACCTATAACATTCAGCAGAACGAAAAACTACACCGAATGTGGAATGTTTGCACCTTTACGTTCGCCATAAAACTGCCTTCGACCTCAATTGGATTTGTTTAGGAACGATATAGAATATACGAGTTTGAAGATTCTTTAGTTAAACACGGCCGATATAAACTGATGTTTGTTACAAACCACAAAAGCAAATGAACAACTTTGAGAAAAGAAGATTGTGATGGTTTCAGTTGATACTTTCTGTCCTTTAACACATATACCCCCATAACGTCAGACAGTTGTGCTCTACTGTTAATGCTTATAACATCTTTATTCAAATAATTTTGGTCTGAAACAACTATTTAATGTACCTCCTATGTTGTCAGGAACAAGTCTGAGTCCATATTGGACTTGACTGTGTTACTGGACTTCGCCTGCTTACGCCGCGGGTGAAGTTACCTTCCTGTTAGGTTTGTACAGGATTGTGCCAGTGTTACAGACCGCAGTAGCACACCTGCAACTAGTTACTTAATGTGGGTAAAGTTCACGATGATCTCAAGTTCTTCATATAGTTCTCTAAGAACAACTTAAGAGTCATTATAGGCCAATATCCGCACGTAACATCATGTCGAAAGCAGTCGAGGGCGTCATCTTCAATTCGTTAAATGATTATATTATGTAAAACGAACTTCTCTATTAACTGTAATCCGTGCTCCGTCCTACCCACTCACCCGACACCAGTTTGATCTGTCATCACGATCACATCAAACGAGAGTGTGAACAGGGCAATTACACAGGTTCTGTTATGCTTAGCTTAGAGATTACCTTTGATACCGTAAACCATGCTGGACTGATAAACGAAAACTGAATGCTATCGGTATGAACAATGATTCTGTAGACTGGCTCATGTCTTTGTGAACTGGTCGCAAACAAACACCCATAGTGAATGGTCTAGATATCCTTTTAAGATACTGGTACGAATTGTTGGAACAATTAACCAATGCTAATTAAACGATTCCAAATTAAGAATTCTAGAAAAGCGGTTAAAGGGCATCTCGTGTCTTAAATCTTACTATGCAGTCAAAACTGCTTTATATATTGTCATCTGTTTTAACACGCACTTAACTCTTGTTAATAAACAGGTACGCGTCATATTTATAATTTTTTTTTAAAGTCAATCTTTAATAAACAGGTAAGCGTCATATTTATAAATTTTTCTAAGTCAATCGTTGTGCGTGCTATGTTTGTGTCACCCACTTCGGAGAAGACCTCAGTGGAAAGAATCATTTAATGGTTTCGGGGATTATCCTCTACAATTATTTCCATGTTCTATAATGTTTGGAAATTATCCTCTGCAAATAGTTCCATGTTTTATAATGTTTTTCGCGCAAATTAAATCATATTACGAAAAGATACTGTTTCTTGTCCTTCTCACGTCGACGCTGCTTTACATAACAACTGTAACCGTTGTCGTAACTCATCAGATACAGCGGAAAGAGTTAGGATGCAAATGAGGTACGTGTCTCCCTGTCACTGTTAAACTGTCTAGTTCAATTTATTCTGAAAATATGAGACAGCAACTTTGCTGTACACTTTTGTCGAGAATCATGTATCTCTTTAATAATGAAAAGTTTAACTTGTCAGAGGAAGCACTGAATACCGGGCGAGAAATCTGTTCAACAGCCGGAAAAAGTAATTTTTTTTTACGTTTGCAATAAGTTCAAATCAACAAATCATCCACAAAAATTCCTTAGCTCACATTTCATCCACACACACACACATACACACTTCCTTATCTAACATCTCATCCTACACACACTTCTTATCACTTATCACTTCTTAGAAAGAAAGTGTTCGTGTGTTATCCACACACGAACACTTTCTTTCTAACCTCTCCGCCACACCCGCATTCCCTTATATAGCATCTCATCCACGCAAACTTTGCTAACATCTAATCTATACACGCTTCCTCATCCATCACATTCAGTAACACCTAAATCTCCATCTCATCTACGTACATAAACACCTCATCCACCTGCTAAATCTCTTCGTCCACACCTACATCCTACCCTATAACCTCATCCTAGCATATTTCCATCATAATACCGATTCACCATCTAATCTTTTCCCCTGACAGCATTTCCTCCGACATTAGACAATTTTTTTTTTTTAGTTCATCCTTCACCCAAGCTACTGCGTTTTCTGTGACACGGTGCAGTTGGCTGGCCACCAACCGCCGCGCTGGGCTACTAGTTCCAACAAGATTATAAAATATGGACTGAATTTGAAATCAAGCTGCACAGCGGCTGCTGTGATAAGAAATACCGGGCTCAATTTTGTATCGGTGCCTTTCTTTTCATTTCGTTGGGCTACGTCAAATCTCTTGCGTTGGTGGAACTGTATAATATGCATTTACCTGACGAAAATCAGTACCAAGAAATCTAATAACCTAACGTACCTTTACACTTTTCTAAGGAGGATGCTACAGGTGGAATACAGTTCAACTAATTACGACGAATTCAATAATATAATTCTTCATCTATGCAGATGTTAGAACTTCCGCGCTGTAAGGTACATACCCGCAGCCTCACCGTTACTGTCCCATACCCGTACCCATAAACGCTAGGTCACATTCGACCACACAGTCGCGTCACATCTTCGAATATGGGTCCAGGATCGAGGATGTGCATGTCTTCTCAATAATTTTAACCCAGATTCTGTAAGTGACGGCAAACACCTGATATTAAGGGTTTATTAAGATAATGTTCTGGCCGCAATCTAATCATTTTCGTCGATTACGTCAGATAGCTCCCAACCTAACTAATCTTTCCTCACTATCCTGTGCTAACCTACTTTTCTACTGCAATGGAGGGTAATGCCGGGCGACCAGCTTCAAGCGGCGTAGTGGTCGGGATGGGTGTGGGTGAATAAGCACCGGGCAAGTACTTCCTACAAGTGATACGTGGCCCTGCTGCGCAACAGAATTTACTTCAAACTCAATGGCCTATGTCAGCACACACATACAATGACGCTGACCGGCCGAACAAATCACCTGTGTCACCAGCCAGTTGCACACCGACCATCGGACGGGAATGGTTGCAACACCCGTATCTGAACCCTTATGGAAGAACAGACAAAAGCTGAAGTCTAAAATGTCAGTACCTATTTAGTTATATCCGTAAATTTACAGGTAAATACAGGTACTCTTCTGACTCTGTGGTTAGAGGAACTCTGATGTCAGGTCTTTATCAACAAAATGATCGAGCGCAAGCTAACTTGGATAGCCATCCAATATACGTATCAATTTTTCTGAGTTTATTTACTATGCTTAATTGCTAATCATAACGAATTCAATCATATGCAGAAGCTAGAACTGAAGCGTCCATAAAGTACATATATCCGTCACCTCCCAACAACAGAGACGTCCCGTATCCTAAGTACTGGGTCACGGATGCTTCCGCACTCTACCTCTCGCAAGAGATTATTCCAGAAGTTCATCACTATGTTCAAAATAATATTTCCTTTATATGCAACCTTGAGTGTTCCTCACACATGCTACTACCACTAGTGTCATTTCAATATCAACGAAATCGACGCTCCTGAGCATTGGCGTAACCAGGGGGTTGGGCAAGTGGGATGGGAACCAAGGTTAACGTCACAGCGCTTTAAATGCTTACTGAACCGAGCTGCATTGCTGAAATGTACTTATACAGTAAAATTTACCCTCTAAATATGTGGACTGCTTAATTCTGGGTATGGCTCACCATTCCCCTTCCCCACCAGAAAAAACGCTACGCTAATGTTATATCTTTATAACCTCCGTAATATCCCCATCTTCATATTAAAAACCCGAGTTTTGGTAGACATACATGCTTTCCTAACACCAATGTACGTTAAACCTTAAAAGGGCTAGTTGAATTTAAATTTTAAAACCTAATTTACGTTAAACCTTTAAGCTTAATGTTAAACCTTTAAAGCTTAGTTCATGTGAAACCTTTAATGCACTGAGGATGTAAAACCTTCCTATACCTTAATAAGTTCAGCTAAAGTATTTGTAGATAACAATTCTGATCCAATCAAGAAACATTGCGGAACTCCACCTAACTCTTCCGGCAACACTGATGATCAACCACTGACAATAACCCTCCGCCTTCAAACATAAATAGAACTACATCCAAAAAAAATCTTATTTCCTATTCCATAGAACTGTATAGTACTCCACAGTACTTTATCAAGTGGCCATAAAATCACCCCGACAACCTCCTACAGATTGAAAGCGATCGTCAAACTACCCGTCTATGTTTACATCAAACTCACCAGGGATGGCAATGACTACTGGGTGATCCTGTAACAAGTGCTGCTGGATGTGCGTCCTTCGTCTTCATTTGCTTCAAAATATGAATATGTCTAAGAACAGATGAAATGCAGTAATATCCTCAGCTCGATAGATCTCTCCGTCTCACAGGGAGGTGTTCAAATCAGTATACACAGTAGTAGTTTCCTACGTTAGAGTTCGAATGGGCACAAACATAGCGTCTTCACTCCAACGCTGCCAAGCGAGCACTAACGTTCTCTGCATACGGAAACCCTGGGGCATGCCGGAAGTGACCGTAAATGGCCTAATTACGCTTTCGATTTTGAATAGAATTGAAATGCACGAAATCTAGTGTTTATCGGGGTTTACTATAACTTTTTGTTTATCAAATGTGATACATGTAATGTTTTAGGAATATTATCTTACGTTTTTTTAAAGAATTACATACAATACGTAGGAGTTGGGTTAATGAGTGCTTCCACGATTAGTAATTTTTCATAATCAATGGTTTGTTTTCATACGTTACGTTTAGAGAAATATGAAACATTTCATTGTTTGTAAAGACGACGTTTATGGAGTAAATCCATCGAGAGGGTACATCTATAATACTATCTATTATCAGTTTTTTCAATTTACTGATTATTAATGTTACTTTCCATTCTATTATCTTCAGAAAATTGAATATTTATAGGTAAAGTATTTAACCTGAGCGAGAAAATGAATCTGCTCCAGCAGGTAGGCTGGTATTTGACAGAGTTGATCTATTTAATTTCAACAGCCATCCATAATGACGTGGAGGCCCTATGTTAAGGGAGAAAGTAAAATTGAAGAGCCAAGGCTTATTGCGTTGTAGTTAGATGCTAGAGGATAGAATGATGAGAATTTATCGAAGGTGGAGGAGGTTTGGGGTGAGGGTAGGAGCTAAGGCGAGGCAGTGGAGGGTGGATGAGATACAATTGACATCAGACAGTCGTGGGTTGACTGTAGACATGAGGGATGGAGGATGGATGACTGATGTCTATTGGGTGCGGAGCGAAATTAGAGGTCAGAGTTGATGCGAGTTGTACCTGCTGGGTGCTGGTGTAGGGTAAAGATAGACAGTCGAATCATCCGGCTGGACCATAGTTTATTGTTACTGCAGTATCTACACACTCAGTACCACGGACAAAGGTAAAGAGAGCGCCGTATAGGGGAGCTTACTAAAGTACATAATAATAATAATAATTTAATACAAAGACTCCGTGGATGACAAATGAGCCTCCCTGCGCAGGCACCGCGCAGGAGGCGCGGGGGTTTTCTTGCGCACGGACCCACCCTCGTCGGGAGAGTCCTCTCTGGCCTAAACCTGACACGGCGTTGCTTCTTCTTCACCCTGGAACCAAACCAGCGTCGTGAAGCCTTGCGTCCACGAGTGACCAATGGCATTTGGTTCAGGAGCTTGACAAATTTATTTTTTTCCCCACACTACATCTAACACATGAACATTTGTAACTACATAGTTAAGGACAAGAAACGGAACAAAACCATCGAAGCATCAGCAAAGGTATTACATGCACAGAGAAGGTCTCGCCCCTGGCTTCACTCCTACTCAGACACGCAAACACGGACACACACACACACACACACACACACACACACACACACGCAATCTGGCATGGATAAGAGGCTTCTCTCTCGTTGATGTACAACAAATGTACCATCTTGAACACACCTGCAGCTCGAGCGCCTGGGCAAGACACACAACTAATATTCCTTTCTCTTCATTTTTCTTAAACTATCTGACTATCCACGTCCTATGAAGAAAAAAAAAGTACATTTTTAAGATGTGTCACAGTAAAGTCCCACATATGTCGGTCACATATATGGAGGACAGACTTCTACGAAATCCAATGCAATCACAACTTGCTCAAAGCGACGCGAAAATCAGAGCAGCGAAGCGTCTACCTGAAACTGAGTACTAATCCCAACATTTGTAACATCAATATTATTGGTGAAGTTGTCGAGGAGGAGGAGGTGTTCCTGTCAAGCCAGGAGTACTCGAGGAGGAGGAGAGGTTCCTGCTGTACCAGAGGAGATCAAGGGAGGATATTCTTCCTGTTGCAGGATGTGTATATATTCCTCGTGCTCTGGATACCTGTGCTTGCAAGGGTACCTTCCCTAGTCTTTCGTATGAGATATATCTATATCTCCCTCTGTTCACTGTACGGAACATCCCTCCGTTTATTCGCTGGGAGGGACATGTCTCCCTATACAAATTATAAGGGACATAGCTCTCTTTGTTCGCTGCACAGGACATACTTTTTGCTCGTAGCAACGGGCATACCTCCCTTTGTTGGTCGCCATTAAGACGGGACATACCTACCCTGTATGGGACATACTTCCCTTCCTGTGCTACAACGTATGCTCCAAAGGACACACCCCCATATTTCGTTGTGATACACAGTACACAAGGTAACCAAAACTATGAGTACATTAGTGTGTGTGTGTGTGTGTGTGTGTGTGTGTGCGTCACATACGTACAGATGTACTCCTTGATATGTACACTCGTCTTCAGCTTCTACGTATGATCATACACAACAACATACACTAAAACTGTATAATATTTTATATATACAGTTGTTTGCCGTTTCCCGCGTAGAGAGGTAACGCCAGCTGTCAAGTATAATGCATCGAAACCACACAGCCCTATCCACAGCTAAGCCGCAGACACCTTTTCATGGCTTCCCCTGACCGCTTCATACTAACAGCAAATTGCCGGGTTGCATTACTGATATTGATAGCAAATCGTCCGGTGCATACCATATCACTCCAGTTCGCTCTATCCCATGCACGCCTCCCACCCTTCAGCATGTTCAGACCTCGATCCCTTACAGCATCTTGCACTCCATCCTCCCACCTCCTCCTCGGTCTCCTTCTGTTCATATTCCTTCTACTTACAGCTGTATTCATACCTTAATATCTATCCTTTCCATATCACCATGCCATTTTCAGCATTCTCTTCAGTTCTCACACATACTGCTGTTGCTATCACACCTCTCGGTCTTACCCTATTATCTTTTCTTCGATGAACCCTCCTCACACCAGATACTGTCCTCATACATTTCACGTTTATCTTCCTCCATAATTCTTTTTATCTACAACACATTCCTCACATCCATACAACACCGTCGGGACTACTATACTATCAAACATACTCATCTTCACCCTAACAGACAGCGACATCTCTTTCAACACACTTCTCAATGCACACAGAAACAGTCCCCTCACCCACCTTATGGCTTACTTCAAATACCATGGTTACATCTGCTGCCATATCCACTCTCAAGTATTTCAAAACACT
>JAUUDZ010028842.1:0-11062 GCA_032361705.1 Panulirus versicolor | reverse complement strand
ACACACACACACACACACACACACACACACACACATGCACACACACACACACACACACACACACACACACACACACACTCCCCGAACACTATGCAATCAAGCTACTGAAGTAAAAATTTTGGCTCTTTCCTGTAAAAGGGCCAAAGATCAAGACTTTTGGAGGACAGAAAAAGCAGAGATCTTGCACTGTACAGAAATTGGTCATCAAGGGGGTGAGATTTACACATGACTTCTCGTAAGCCGCTGTAGAAGGGTTGGGAAACATGAAGGTCGGAGTAGTACAGTAACCAGTCCTTTGGATGTAATACTTATTTTTAATAAAACTTTCCAGTTTCAATTTCTACCTCTCTGTATCTCTCCAAGACGCAGCCTTGAGGAACTGGTATGAATAATATTTCATAATGCGGACATCTTGAATGCTAACTTTAATTTTTAGTAATCAGATTTGTTAAGAAATGTTAAACGCAGTTCATCATAATATAAGAACGGAGTGACCCTACGGGTTATCTTTTAATCTCTCTTTTTCAGGTAGACTCACCGGGTCTACTTCTGCCACGGAGCATTAATGTGGGGTACAAACAGAGCTCACTCTTGTGGCAACACTCACCCCCTCCCTACCAGACTGGTGTGCTATGCAGTGTGTCTGCTACACTGGCAACACTCACCCTCCCCGGACTGGTGTGCTCTGACGTGTATCTGTTACACGACATCGGCTTATCTTTTACATGTCCCGTATGGAGAATATTTTTCATTTCTATAACGCAGGAAGATGAACTCGTCTGCAGTTTCCACTGCCGCCGGAATGAATACAAGACGGGCAACGGTACAAAGGTATCATCAACATCTCTCATACAAGCCCTCTGGCGTCTGTTTTCTGAATCGAAATATTCGGGTGAAATATTACAAGCAAACACCACCTAATGACATGTAATACAGTCGGGACAAATTATGTGGAATCATTACCTCGCCACAAATTGCCTCCAAAAACACCATAAATATGAATTATTAGAGTTGTCCTTGAAATGAGAAATTGAGAAGAGGTTGGAGAGGCGGGGCGGGGTCGTACCTGACCTGGAACCTTCTCCGAGGCACTAATGTCAAATATTGGCTATCAATATCCTCCCCCGGTAATCCACGGGCTTCCGGCTATGTCTCGGCCGACACACACACACACACACACACACACACACGAACACACACACACACACACACACACACATACAGATTAGGTCTCTGGAATCAAGCTGTGACATATTCCTTCCTTGTCTCCAAGTAAGACTGACAGAAACATCTAAATCTTTCGAATAATGAGTTACAAATGAGATACAATGTGGAAAATGCCATGAGATCGTTCAAATACGTGACTTAGCCTGAGGGATCTTTCCCTATACTGGCTCCAAGATATATATTTAAGTTTTTATTCTTTATAAGTTCATATGGATCATCGCAAGATAAAGTATCTATAATTGTTTTTAATATGGATCATCGTAAGGTAGATAAAGTATCTATAATCTTCTGATCAAATTGATATGGAAGAGAATAATATGATCAGTCTTGTGGATTCGAGGCCACACATTCCCTTGGGCGCTGAGCTTTTGAAATTTGCTGTAGATAATGGAGGGATGAGGCAAGCAATGGCCGGCCGTTGGACGAACACCCTGCCAAGCCGATGTTAGTGTGGGGAGGGGACTATTACTTCACCTTCACGTATGTGTCAGTCATCCTGGTGTGAATGCCTCATACACTACGTCCGTGAAATAGAGAAAAAGAATATATGAAACGACTAGTCTGGTCTGGTCTGACAGTACAACTTACCTAATCCTAGGCTGGAATCAATACTGGATGACCTTCCATCACCGGGTACCCACATTAAAATAAACCACTCCACGCAGTAATGTTTGCTGTGTTTAGTATCCAGTGGCAGTAGTGGTTGCTGGTGCTGGTGGGTGGTTTTGGTGATCGCTATCATTAGTGGCTGCTAGCGTTAACAGTCGTTGGGGGAGGGGAACTAGCCTCAGTAAGAGGAACCACTCTCCCGTGCCTTACAACAATTGTTAATAATATGAAATCCCAGATTCAGATTTACATTTCACATATGTAATTAGCCAGGGAGATTAAGTATTCATGTTGTTCCTTCAGAAATTAAATCCCTTCATTAAATTGGTAAAGATAAAGGGAAAGAAATATAATGGACGAGGTTCTCAACCTGTCTAACAGCATTAGAAAATGGATGAACGTCTTCTTGCTGGGGCGACCAAAGTATTTCTACTACAGTAAGCCCACGGCATCCCTCCTTCCTGATACTTATTTCATGCCTTTAAGTTCATATTTCAACAGATAGAAGACAACTGATTGCACATAAAATGCCCACAGTTGCTATCTTTATTTACAGCATGATTCTTATTGCTTATAAATGATGGAAGGAAGGTAAGTAACGCGTCCTGTTCTGCCAACCTGGGGAGATCAGAACCAGAAATCATCATCATTCACGTCTGATTCACATGCAATAATCCTTTCGTCCTTGAGGAAACTTATCGTCTCCCTGAACTTGACGTAACATCCTCCTCCGTTCCCCTTAAGGTTATAGATTTTTGATCCTCACGTCATTACGATTTTTTCAGACTTACAAACGTCTGTCGGCAGAGTCGCAAGAAAGAGGAAATTGTACTTCATTGTCGCAAAGACTGGGAATGTTCCATGGGTTAACCACGTTGCAGGAACATTCCTGACGGATCTGGTAACTTACTTAAGCCTTATGATTGGATTTTGTCGAAGCTGATTATACTAAAATGTATCAGCGGATCAAATACTGTCGTTATTTGAGCAATGTAGTAGAAGAAAGATAAGTAAGAGATAGATCTGTTCTACTATGAGCTTCTTAATCTATATTTTCTTTTCTCTCGTCTGTGTAAGAATACGCTTAACCTCAACATATTATTTCAGAGTCCTTCAGCTGTTCAAAACTTACCTCAGTTTTTTTCTACAGTTCTCGAAATTGATTTCCGATAATAAGACACTCGACCATGAAACGAATGTTTTGATGTTACATGTTATCCATGTTGCAGGTTCCTGCTCCCAGCAGCTCCTCCTGCCGTACCCTTACACATTTACTGAAGAACCGAGACTCGTCCAGCTGGTCAAGAGCCGCCTCTCACCTTAACACAATAAAAGCCAATCCACTGAGCTACGTCACTGATGAAAAAATGAGATTACTGGACAGAACACATGAAGGGACATAAATGAAACGCCAAAGAAGCCATAACTTTGTGTATTTCGCCATTTTATGTATAATAATCAGAGACTTTTTGTGATTACAGTGATCAAAGCCACGTCCTCACTTGCCCCAGGGTGTGGTGAGGGGTTGTGGGTGATGAATGACAGTTTCATTCCGACTCTGGATAAGATTTCCACTTCATTACAGTAATATTGCACTGTGGGTTGTCCTACGTGTCTCAGATGTACACTAAAAAAATGTTGCCTCATAAGCTAAACACTACAGGGAGACTGTCTACCTGGTGGTACAAGATTTCCGTTATAAAGACCGGGTAATGATGGGCCTTGCTCACTATTGTAATCTTACGGGGAGGACAAAAGCTGGAGCTAATCTTCTGGGGTGTGTGAGCGGGAGGTGAAGGAGGTTCAGGAAGAGGGAGGAGGGTGTCGAGGGGGCAGGTGAGGAAGGGGCACAGTAATACGTGGGCAGCTTGCCTGCTGGACTAGTGTGCCCAAGCTGACGAGGACGAGGGAACAGATTGTCCCACATGTCTGTCAACCACGAGTGAGCGTTTGCCGGTGGTGAGCGCTTGGGTACGAGTGTGACCTCACTCGCCACCGAGTGCATCTTTTACCGGATTCACAAAAACGGGCGTACTACAGGAATGCAAATAATTGAGATAGTTATTTCAGTGATTCATGATTTGATATTTCTTGACAACAATGAATGGGAATGAATAAAGGCAGACAGTATGAATTATGTACATGTGTATATATGTATATGTTAGTGTGTGTATATATATGTATACGTTGAGATGTATAGGTATGTATATGTGCTGTGTATGGACGTGTATGTATATACATGTGTATGTGGGTGGGTTGGGCCATTTTTTCGTCTGTTTCCTTGCGCTACCTCGCTAACGCGGGAAACAGCGACAAAGTATGATAAATAAATAGATAAATGTATGTAGGATAATTGACTTACAGTGAAATAATGATGATAAGTTATTATTGAAAAATGAATAGCATGCGTGTGTGTCTTACAGAGGGGTCACATTATTCCAACACTGGTCTCATTCCTCAAGCGATGACGACGTGGGACATTATCCCAACACTGGTGTCATTCCTCAAGTGCCCACGACGTGGGACATTATCCCAACGCTGGTCTCATTCCTCAAGTGCCCACGACGTGGGACATTATCCCAACACTGGTCTCATTCCTCAAGTGATCACGTCGTGGGACATTATCCCACCAGAGGTGATAATAATATTATCTGAAGTCATCAAACATCATCTTTGTGTCGGGGTGCGGGAGGGGAAGGGTATCTTTATCACCCATCAGTAATGACTATAATCATTTCCTTTTCTCTTTCAGGAGCTGAAAACAGATTTGGAAAGGGTGCAGTACATAGCCCAGATGAGTGAGATTCAGACGCTGTGTGTGGAAGAAAATTACTCCAGGAAGAGTGAGGAAGACGCCAGCAATTACGAGAAGGTGTACGACATCCTCATTCCCAATGAGGCGTCCGCCAGCAAGGCACTGGAGGTGATGAAGAAGTGTGTGATGAAGACCCCGGCCCAGAGCACCACAGCTCTGGCCGTCAGGTACATGAAGAGGGGCTGGGCGTCCCTCCTCCTGGAGCAGTTTGACGACGCCAGAACCGACGCGAAGAAGAGCCTCTCCTTCCACTGCCCGGAGGAGCTCGTCTGGAACTCCTTCGAGATCCTAGGCTACTGCAGTGCTAGGCTACACGACTACAAGGCGGCCGAGTCCTACTTCCTCACGGCCCTGGAGAACCTCCGTAAAAGTAACATCACCAACGAGATCAAGGCAACGGTGACCGGCAGGGTCATGACTGTCTTTAAGACGGTCAAGGCCAAGAAAAATAAGAAAGCGTCCAAGAATCAGTCCGGCGCGACGGAGGGGGGTAGGCCCGTGCCGCAAGTGTCGTACGGCACACACAAGAACTTCCCCAGCGCCTCCTCCGCCCTGGACTTCCTCACCACACACGACAGAGGACGCTGCACCGTAGCCAAGAAAGACATCAAACCCGGTGAGTATGATCGTCCTCTCTCTCTCTCTCTATATATATATATATACCACCTCTGGATATAACTCGTATATTACGCATCGTATATGATCCTAGTCCGGAAGGGATGTTATAAACAACAGCCCTGCTGCTCTCCCGTGTACCAGGTGACATCTTGATGGTGGACGCAGCCTACTGCAGCATGATCAACCCGGAGTTCCTGGCCAGCCATTGTTACCAGTGCTACAGCCGCTCCCCCACACCCGTGCCTTGCCCCTCCTGTGCCAAGGTCAGACACCTTCTGACCTTCATGTCTCACATCTAGTGTGACATCAGGGGGATTACCATGACGCTTATATAGGGATTACCATGACCATTATATAGGGATTACCATGACCGTTATATAGGGATCACCATGACGCTTATATAGGGATTACCATGACCATTATATAGGGATTACCATGACCGTTATATAGGGATCACCATGATGGTTATATAGGGATTACCATGACGGTTATATAGGGATTACCATGATGGTTATATAGGGATTACCATGACCGTTATATAGGGACTACCATGACGGTTATATAGGGATTACCATGACTTATATAGGGATTACCATGACGGTTATATAGGGATTACCATGACCGTTGTATAGGGATTACCATGACATATAGGGATTACCATGACGGTTATACAGTGATTACCAGACTTTTATATAGAGATTAGCATTGATCGTTGTATAGGGATCACCATGACGGTTATATAGGGATTACCATGACGGTTATATAGGGATTACCATGACCGTTATATAAGGATTACCATGACCGTTATTTAGGGATTACCTTGATTTATCTAGGGATTACCTTTACTGATCAGTGTTTGGGAATACATGAAAATTACTAATGATAAGATAATGTACACAACCTGTTATCATGTGAGACACCACCTGTACCTTGTAAGGCACCAGCTGTACCATGTGAGACACCACCTGTATCTTGTAAGACACCAGCTGTACCATGTGAGACACCACCTGTACCTTGTAAGGCACCAGCTGTACCATGTGAGACACCAGCTGTGCCTTGTACAAATACTGAATTCATTTAAAGTCTGGATATTGACTGCTTTCCGTAGACACCAGGTTAAGTGTCGTGTGGCATGGGTTCGACACCTCACTATATCCTGCATAACTTAAGCAGGTGGTTTACTGGTTCACTGGTTCACACGCCTTACTACCAGGGGGAAAGTCTGTCCCTCAATAAAAAATACTGACGCTGGTCTTATTGTGTTTGTTAGTCAGTTGGTTCCGTGTTCGTCTGGAGGGATTTTACGACATTTGTTTGGTTTTACCCGTGTGACGTGACGGGCCATGGCGGCAGAGAGGTAACGTCAACCCCCTGTCCCCCAGAGGGGCGGGCGTCACACCCCTGCCTGAGCATGATGACACACCCCTGCCTGAGCATGATGACACACCCCAGCCTGAGCATGATGACACACCCCTGCCTGAGCATGATGACACACCCCTTCCCGAGTATGATGACACACCTCTGCTGTAGCATACTTATAAACCCTAGCCGAAGCATGATGACACACCTGTGCTGAAGCATACTTATAAACCCTAACCGAAGCATGATGACACACCCCTACCCAAGCATGACGACACACAGCTGCTGAAGCATACTTATAAACCCAAGCCGAAGCATGATGACACACCCCTACCTGAGCATGATGACACATCTCTGCTGAAGCAAAATTATGAACCCTAGCCAAAGCATGATGACACACCCCTACCCGAGCATGATGACACATCTCTGCTGAAGCATACTAATAAACCCAAGCCGAAGCATGATGACACACCCCTACCCGAGCATGACGACCCACTTGTGCTGAAGCATACTTATAAACCCTAGCCAAAGCATGATGACAAACCCCTGCCTAAGCATGATGATAAACCCCTGCCCAAGCATGATGACTCGCCTCTGCTGAAGCTTACTTATAAACCCTAAGAAAGCATGATGACACCCCTTCCTGAGCATAATGACACCTGCTGAAGCATACTTATAAACCTTAGCCAAATCATGATGACACACCCCTGCCGGAGCATAATGACACTTCAGCTGAAGTATAACAACAGATGACACACTGAAGCATAATGACACACCGCAGGTGAAGCATCATGACACATTTCAGCTGGATGATAATGACATACCACAGCCGGAGCATAATGACACGTTCCTGTTGAATCATTATAACACACCCTCAGCAGGAGCATGATAATATACTCCTGCAGGAGAGTGACACACTTAATGCTGAAGGATGATGACACAACTCTGCTGAAGCATTATGACAAACCCCGGCATTAGCTTGATGAAACATCCTTGCTGAAGCATTATGACACACCCCTGCTAAAGCATGATGACACACCCCTACAGAAGCATAATGACACATCCCTACAGAAGCATAATGACACACCCCTGCTGAAGCATGAAAAGCATGATGACACCCCTGATGGAGCATAATGACACCCCTGCTGGAGCATGATGACACCTCTGATGATGCATGATGACAACCCTGCTGAAGCATGATGACAACCCTGCTGGAGCATGATGACACACCCCCGCAGAAGCATGATACACCCCTGTTGGAGCATGATAACACATTCTTGGTGGCGCATGATGACACACTTCTGCTAGAGCATGATAAAACCCCTGGTGGAGTATGATGACATACCTCTATTGAAGCATGATGACAACCCTGCAGGAGCATGACACACTCCGAGTGGAACATGATAACACACTCCTGCTGGATCATGATAACACTCCCCAGCAGAAGCATGATACGCTCCTAGTAGAGCATAACATATCCCTGGTGGAGCATGATAGCGCACCCCTGCTGGAGCATGATGATTTACCCCTGCTGGAGTATGATAACACACCCCTGCTGGAGCATGATAACATATCTCTGGTGGAGCATGATAACATAACCCTGCTGGAGCATCATAACTTTCCCCTGCTGGAGCATGATAACATACCCTGTTGGAACATGATGACACGTCCCTACTGGAGCATGATAACATACCCCTGCTGGAGTATGACACACCCCTATTGGAGCTGATAACATACCCCTGCTGGAGCATGATAACATACCACTGGTGGAGTATGACAACATACCCCTGCTGGAGCGTGATGACATACCCCTATGTAGCATGATGACATACCCTTGCCGGAGCATGATGACAACCTTACTGGACATGATGACACACCTCTGCTGAAGCATGATGAAACATCTCTGCTGGAGCATGATGACATACCCCTGCTGAAGCATGATGACAACCCTGCTGGAGTATGATGACACATCCCTGCTGGAGTATGATGACACATCCCTGCTGGAGCATGATGACACACCTCTACTGTAGCATGATCAGTTCTAGTACTGGGTCAGTTGTCTATGATGTAGGACTGTACATGAGTTCGGGCGGGGTGGTGTACAGCTTCGGTGTTGGTCAGAACCAAATTGTTGGTATAACTTTATAACGTTTGCTTGTCCAGCCCGGGCCATGACGCAAGCACACGCAAGCACAGAGAATCCTCTTGATGGGAAGCCACATACGTGACTACACAGGTTTCTATGCGTGTGTTCCCTCCATGGAGACTCGTGTACAGAGCATGGCAACTTGTGTTCCCCCCTGCTACAGACGGGGTGAGTGGTGCGCATGTTGGAGGGATACACGTGTCTCTTCCTCCCTACAGGTGTCCTACTGCAGTGAGGCGTGCCAGGCGGCCTCATGGACGGGTCTCCACAAGGCAGAGTGCAGGGTCCTCAACCACCTCATTAACCCCGACATCGGCAAGATGGCTCTCCTCTCCTACAGGTTGGTGGGGGGGGGGGGGGGAGTGGCCCGGGACCAGGGTAGAGTGGCCAGGATCAGTAGAGTGACCGGGACTAGGATAGAGTGGGCCGGGACCAGGATAGAGTGACCGCTTCATTTGGCCTGGTTTAGCCCACTGACAACAAGTCGTCCCCTGTGTACCACATCGCTCCATTCTGTCTATCCCATGCACGCCTTGCACCATCCTTCATATTCAAGCCCGATCCTTCAACGCTTCTTTCACTCCAGCCTTCCATGTCCATCTTGGTGTGCTGTTTTTCTTGTTCCTTCGTGTCCGAGCACCTCTACGTAGCCCCTTGGTCAGCTCTGTGTAGCACTGTTTAGACCATTTCATCACACGTTCCTCAGTTGTCTCCTACCTGCTCTTGTTACTAAAGTATTTCTTTCTTACCCTATGATTTCTTACTTGGCCAGCCCTCCTCATATGCCTTATTGTCCTCAACCATCTGATACCCACCACTTCACCCTGGAACCTCTTTATCTGGGCCACGCCTCGCCTTAAGACAGCACCCTCGAAACTACTGTACCATCCAACATACCCATCCTTGACCCCAGCTACAGTGGCCTCTCTTTCCACACACTACTCAGTGCACCGAGGACCTTAGTCCCCTTTCTCTCCTTATGGCTTAGTTAAGCTCCTATGGTTCCTTTCGCTGCCATGTCCACTCCCTCCCAGGTATCTAAAGTGTTCCATTCACTTCAGGTTCTTTTCATTCAAACTCATACTCTCCTCAACTGCTAATGTTCATGACCTTCCTTTTATACAACTTCCTCCTTTCCACCGTATCCTCCCGAACTCAGAATTCAGCTTCGGCAGTTTCTTGACTGAGTCTGCCACCCTCATCCCCCACCAGGCCGCAGACGTGCCCCTATCTCTACGACCCTCGTATTTACCTCCCTCTCCTACCCATTTATAAACAGGTTAAACAGCCATGGTGACATCATATCCCCGCGCCAACGACCCACATTCCACCTGGAAGCACTCAACTTTCCCTCTTCCTCCTCGTAAACACGCTTTACTCTTGATAAAAACTCACTGCTTTTGGTAACTTTCCTCCCACACCGTATGTCCATAACACGTTCTACAAGGCATCTTTATCAACGTTATCGTACGCTTTCTCTAGATACATCAATGTCACTTACAGATTCTTTTATTTCTCTGGTTTTTTGTTACATGTTGTACTGTCTTCGTAGCAAACACATGATCCACACATCCTCTTAAGAAATTCAAATGCAACCCCATTGCAATCCTTTCCACTCCAGCCTCCACACCGCACTTCATGTTAGTACAAGCGAGGTAGCGCCAGGAAACAATCGAAGAATGGCCCATCCACTCATATGCACATATATACACATAAACGCCCACATACGCACATATGCATACATATACATATCAACATATACATATGTATACTTGCACATACGCAGACATTACATACATACACATGTACACATTCATTCTTGCTTGCCCTCATCCATTTCTGTCGCTACCCCGCCCCACTGGGAAACAGCATCGCTATCCCCTGCTTCAGCGAGGCATCGCCAGGAATGCAGACAAAAAGGCCACATTCGTTCACACCCAGTCTTTAGCTGTCATGTGTAATGAACCGAAACCGCAGCTCCCTGTCCACATCCAGGCCCCGCAGACATTTCCATGGTTTACCCCAAACGCTGCACATACCAAGGTTCAGTCCACTGACAGCACTTCGACCTCGGGATACCACATCGTTCCAACTCACTCTATTCCTTGCACGCATCACCCTCACCATACTCATTTTATTTCCACACATCTCTCTTACCCTTACATTACTTACTCGATCAAACCACCTCGCACCACAGATTGTCCTCAAACATTTCATTTCCAACACATCCACCCTCCTCCGTGCAACTCTATCTATACCCCATGCCTCGCAATCATATAACATTGTTG
>JAUUDZ010028831.1:0-11062 GCA_032361705.1 Panulirus versicolor | reverse complement strand
TCACCAAACCACTTTCCATGGATCTCTCGATTTTCCTACCTCTACATCCAAAACACCCCACAACTGCTATCCTATCACCTCAATTTTGCCTGTTGCTGCTTCCTCATTTGCCCCCTTCACTGATGTTCTTATGTGGTCTCTTGTTTTACTTAAACTGTTTGCCTCCTTGGAAAACATCTGCTTCTTCTTTCAGAAGACTGCTGGTAGCTGCTTACCCCAACTCTCATTTAATCTCTTTACTGCCCCTGTACCTCTTCTTGGACTTCTGCAATTTTCTCTTGTACCTCTCCCAATCACCTGCACTCCTTCCCTGCATATAATTCCCATACTCTTCTCTTTTGCTAGCACCATACAGGCACATAATTCCTATACTCTTCTCTTTTGCCAGCACCCTACGGATACATAATTCCTATGCTCTTCTCTTTTGCTAGCACCCTACCTGCATATAATTCCCATACTCTTCTCTTTTGCTAGCAACTTAACTTCCTCACCTATCCATCTCCTACCTTTACATGCAATGCTTCTTTAAACACATCCCATTCCTAAGCCACTCTCCTAGCTTCATTTAATCTTACCTTTTTCCATTATACTCTCAATCTCTCCAGGTATGGCTTCTCACAAGCCATTTTTCCAAGCTCAGTCACTTTCAAAACTCTCCTCCCAGCCATATTATTTTCTCTTTTCCTAAAGCCTATAAAACCTTCATGATAAGTTCTTAAGTGCACTTCCATGTAATGATCACACTGTCAGAGGAGATACAAGAATGAGATAGAAGATGCAGAGCAGTCAGCTAATATACAAAGAAGAAACATAGCTAAGATGGTACTGGTATGCATTACCAGATGGTGGTGTTTGGGTCCGGCATCATGCCTGTCATAAAATTTTTATTATGTGGATAGGAAAGGGAATTGTTTATAAATTTTGTCTACAACAAAGCTATCAAGTTTGTATACAGATGCTCCCCAGCTTACGACCTATGCAACTTACAACCATCCATACATACGACTGGAAAAAATATAAATTAAAGAATATACATAAATATAGAAATCACGCTTGGTCATACATCTGCTAGTGCTAATGGCTGCATGCATACAAGAATGAATATCAGATGACCCTGGCATTGTGTGCATCACTTTATTTCTCTCAGTTCTTCCTCTCAGTTACCATTCAGTAAGTGTGCATTATTCAAGTGAATCTAATGAATTTTTGTGCTAGATTAAGCCATTTTTGTATTCATATCTAAAGAAGATGACGAGCAAGAGGAAAAACACATGTTGACAGACCTGGCAAGAAGCTTAAGAAGATGCTCGATTTGGAACTAAAATGAAGGTAATCATCCAATATGAAGGAGAAATAAAGTTAATGTGATTGCACATCATCTACAGTTGTCCCATTTGATAGTCTCCACATTTCCAAAGGACAAAGAAAAAATATGTGAAGCAGTGAAAGGTTTGGCAAGTATGAAGTCTATGATAATAACAAAGCAACAAGGGCCTATCCATGAAATGGAAAAGTTGTTGATGCTGTGGATGAAAGATCAAATTCAAAAGCATGTACCACTTAGCTTACTAACAATTTAGGTGAAGGCTAGAAGTCTTTTTGAGACCTTGAGAAAGGGAGCAGGAGAGGATTACAGTGAGAACTTCACAGCTAGTCATGGTTGGTTCAATAGATTTAAAAGATGATATAGTCTGCACAACGTTCAAGTCACAGGTGAAGCAGCAAGTGCTGACAAAGGAGCTGCTGAAAAGTTCATTGAAATTTTGGATGAATCAATCTTAGAACTAAAAAAAAATCTTAAATAAAAGGTAAGAAGGAACAGCAGAATCATATAGTAAAGCTGCTTAATAAAAAATGAGAGAATCATGGTAGAAATTGAGTAGGATAAAAGAATGCTGTACAGGTATACAAATTTTACATGCCATGCTGACATATGTCTTACATATATTTCGAGATATGGCCGGTCGGGTAGAACAGAATTCAGACGTATGTCAGGAGCATCTGTATTAGTGAAGGCCTATACAAACTTCACAGCTCTGTCATAGGCAAAATTTGTACATAGTTCCCTTTCCTGTCCACATAATAAAAATTCTATGACAAGCATGATGCTAGACCCGAACACCACCATCCAGTAACATTTGTTTACCAATGGAGTATGAGCTATGTCTCTTTCTTGTATATCAACTGACTGTTCTACATATTCTATCTTATTCTTGTATCTCCCCTGACAGTGTGATCATTACATGAAAGTGCACTTGGGAACTAATCGTGTTTCATGTATATATGCAGAAATTCACAGGAAAATGAAACAATAAGTTCCTAAGTGCACTTTTATGTAATGATCACATCATCAGGGGAGGTACAAGAATGAGAAAAAAGACAGAACAATAAGTTGACATACAAGGAAGAGGCGTAGCTAAGACACCAGTGGTTAAAAAAGCATTACTGGATGGTGGTGTTCGGGTTTGTTGTTGTTCATAAAATTTCTATACTGTGAACAAGAAAGGGAACTGTTTACAAACTTTGCTTATGACAAAGCTATCAAGTTTGTAAATACCTTCGCCAATACTGATGTTAAAATGTTTTGTGCATTCAACGATAGAAGATTCAATGATATTTCTCTTGGTAAAGGAGTTACAGTTAATAAATGAATTGGTATTACTCCAGTCATTTCAATAGCCATAAATTTTAACATGATTAAACAAAGCATTTGATTCTTGTCCTGTTCTCATACAGGTACACCACCGATTTTCCGGCAACTGATGGTTTGACACCTCTTTTAATCTAGACAAAATTACGTGAGAGAACTTGAAATTACTGTGGCCACCAGACTAGTTTACTGGGCAGCCACAGATGGCATTGTGTGTAGGGTGCTCTTATTTACGTTCTTTACACTGCACTCGTTAGTGGTGATACCAGAATTCTGTGAGATTCTTTGCTTATTTTGCTTAAATCTAACTCTAGCTATGGCTTCTGAGACATATGAGAGTGTCAGTAGTGGTGTCAAACGTAAACACCAGTCCATATCGATCCAAGATAAAGTAGAACTGTTGAAAAAATGGACCGTGGTGTTTTGGTGCATAAAGTGTGCGACATCTACAGTATTGGTTCATCAACCGTTTATGATATAAAGAAGCAAAGGGAGAAAATACTAAATTCTATGCAGACAGTGATTCCAAGAAGCAAATGACTATCATAAAAACTATGAAGGATGGTAAGAGTACTGAGCACGACAGAGTGATGATGCAATGGTTTCAACAGCATCGGAGTGATGGAGTGGATTTGTTAGGTAGCATGATAATGGACCAAGCTCAGTTGTTCCATAAAGAAGTTAAATTACAACATGAGCATGACTATAGTGAAGGATGGCTTCAAAGATTCAAGAAATGTCTTGGAATTTCCATGAATAAAGTGTGCGGAGAAAAGCGATCTGCAAACCACAAAGGACCTACCAAGTATGTGGACGAATTTGCAAAACTCATAGCTGATGAGCACCTCAATCCTGAGCAGGTGTTTAATGCATAAGAAACTGCATTATTCTGATGATGCACACCTAGGAAGACACTAACAACATAAGACGAAGAAGACCCCACAAGATTCAAACAGGTGTATCTAGGGGAAATAGCGCCTATGGCAAGCACTAAAATTGTGCCCCTGTCCAAACATATGACACCAATATTCTATATTTCTATTACCTCCGCCAAGGAGATTATGTTTTTATCAGCATTTGTTTGTTTGTTTGTCTGTGAGTAACTTTCAACAAAAGTTATGAACAAATTTTGATAAAATTTTCCAGGAAAGTTAGAAATGACACAAGGACCAATTGATTACATTTTAGAAGTGATCTGAATCATGGTCTGGATCCAGGATACCATTACGGAAATATCAATTTTTGTGAATAGCTATTGAACAAATAATGATATCAATGTGATTCCAAATGCCAAAGATATGTTTTCATGATCAAGAAATCTAAATCTTTAAGATCCGAATCATTGCCTGGATTCAGGATGCCATTAAGCCACTGGCGCCCCCCTTCAAGTGGCACCCAGGGCACCTGCCCTACCTGTCATACCCTAGATATGCCACTGGATTCTTACAATCTAATGACAGATTTAAGACTTACCATCTTAGGGTGCTTAAACTTTAATATTTGTTTAATTTAAATATCTAGTAGTCCATGGTATACTTTAGACACATGGGAGATGTATAATTAGTGGGTTAGAGGTGTATTGATGAATTATTATGAAATCATGGTTGGTCCGGCAAAACAGTTAATCCGACAAGGCTTTGGAACCAAGAGTGCCAGAAAATTGGTGGTGTACCTGTAATATATTTATGTTGTTAAAGTCTTAACATACAGATCCTTACCAGTCTGCCCAACACAAAACATATTACAGTTTTTAAAAGGGATTCTGTAAGCACAGTCTGCAGAATTTTCTGGTGAGTTTTTGATTAAGATATTCTCTATAGTATTAATATTGCTGAAGGCTCTATTTACATCAGAGGATTAAAGTAACCTGGGAAGTGATGTAAAATTATCACTAAAAGGGAGAACTAAAAGATTCTTGGTATCAAGGGAAGGCTCGAGTTTAACTTTATAACATGATATATTTGCCAACGTAAGGGATTTATCAATGGAAGACCTAAGATACTTTAACTTGGATCCAAAAGAATATATCTTCTATTGGATCAAAGAATATATGGTGAGGAAGGTAAGCTGCTAGAAGCAGTGAAAAGTTTTTATCAAGGATGTAAGGCATGTGCACAAGTAGGGATAAAGGAGAGTGATTGGTTCTCTGTGAAGTTTGTCTGTGACAAGGGTGTGTGATGTCACCGTGGTTGTTTAATTTGTTTATAGATGGGTGGTGAGGGGGTTAATGCAAGAGTTTTGCAGAAAGGGGTGAGTATGTAGTCTCTGTTGGGGATGATAGAGCCTGGGAAGTGAGTCAGTTGTTGTTCATCAATGATTCAGCACTGATGGCTGATTCGAGTGAGAAACTGCAGAAGTTGGTGACTGAGTTTGGAAGAGTGTGTGAAAGGAGAAAGTTGAATGTAAATGTGAATAAAAAGCATGGTTATTAGGTTCAGCGGATTAAAAGACAAATTAGTTGGGATATAAGTTTGAATGGAGAAAAATTGGAGAATGTGAAGCATTTTAGATATCTGTGAGTGGACTTGGCAGTAAATGGAACAAAGGAATGGAACATGAGTCATGGGATGGGGTGGAAAAAAAGTATCTGCGAATGATGAAGAATGCTTGGAAAGAGAGAATGTTGTCTTGGAGAGCGAAAATGGGTATGTTTCAAGGATTAGTAGTTCCAACAATATTATATGGTTGCAAATCATGGGCTATAGATAGGGTTGTACAGAAGAGAGTGGATGTGTTGGAAATGAAATGTTTTAAGACAATATGTGATGTGAGGTAATTTGATCGAGGAAGTAATGAAAAGGTAAGAGAGAGATGTGTGATAATAAAAAGAGTGTGGTTGAGAGAGCAGAAGAGGGTGTGTTGAGATGGTTTTGTGTGGAGGGGATGAGTGAGGAAAGAATGACAAAGAGGATATATTTGTCAGAGGTAAAGGGAACAAGAAGCAGTATGCCAAATTGGAGGTAGAAGGATGGAGATAAAAAGATTTTGAGCAATTGGGGCCTGAACATGGAGGAGGGTGAAAGGTGTGCCTGTAATAGAGTGAAGTGGAATAATGTGTTATACTGGGGTCCATGTGCTGTCAATTGGGCCAAACTAGGGCATGTGAAACTTCTTCCTTTTCACCAAACCACTTTCCATGGATCTCTTGCTTTGCTTACCTCTACATCCAAAACATTCCACAACTGTTATCCTATCAATAAACACATTTAACATACCCTCAAAATAATTACTCCATCTCCTCTTCACCCCTTTCACGGATGTTCCTATGTGCCCTCTTACAGTATTAACCTCCTTCCAAAACATCTGCTTATTCTTCCTAAAGATTGCTAGTAGTCACTCACCCCAACTCTCATTTGCCATCTTTTACAATAACATGTCAAAAGGACAAGAAGGTTATGCAAGATATTGTAGCCAGACACTGCTAAACAATTGATGAAGACAAGGATATTATCTGGTAATATATTACAGCAGTCCGAAAACATGCTCGTAATGAACAACATTATGGTAGGCTGCTCTTGAAGTTTGAATTATACTAATGAGGTATATGAGTACTGATGCAATATTCGGGGACAATCAGCCCCACCACATAAACTACATTGGGCATACAACCTTCATTCTGAGCCACTGCCTCTCGCTTCACTTACAAGAAGGTGGAATCAACAACATCATGAACAAAAGCGTGGAACGAGACTTATGAGGGAGATTATAGAGAATAATACCTGAAATAGTACTTAGCTGCAGTGATCGGAGACTACATATTAGAAAACATTCACATCACAGAGAAAGCACCAGTCATCAACATCCAGACCATGACCACTGACATACAGCTCTTTGATGGCCCGCCAACAGGAGGTAGATGGATAGGATATGTCATTGACTCATCACAAGCTACCAAGACCACCATTCCTGGAAGGCAGGAATGTGGTCCTAGGTTATGGAGGTGAGAAAGAATCACATGAGCCCAACCTGACCTCAGCTCCATATCTAGAAAATAACGGTCCCACTTAGCCCTACTTAAGTGTATTAAGTAATGGATTTTCTATATTCTTATTGTGCAATATTGTTCTTCTATGTCTTTCCACAATTAAGTTTTTCTATATTTCTACTTCCATATGTTGTATGTAGATTGTAACTCATACTTCCCTTTAAGATAATGTTAATTTGTTTTCCTTTCAGCGTTTTCCTTACTTTTAGGAGCTATGTGCTGTGTTTTTTCCAAGTGTTTTCTTATATTCTATTTGCGTTTCACATATCTTATCCAAGTTTTGTGATGCATTTTGTTCTCTTTTTGTAGATTCCTGATAATGCCTCTGTGAAGGCAAATGCTTGAATTAAATACATTGATAACTGTGGGCAACTGGTGTATGAACACCCACCTAATGGTAAAATAAAACGAAATAATAGAGAACATCAGAAAGAAGATTAATAACTCTAAATATCCTGTCACATATAATTATATGTGCATATATACATATTCTTATTCATATTCTATTATACTTTGACGCTGTCTACTGCGTTAGCAAAGGTAGCACAAGGAAACACGATAGAATGGCCCATCCCACCCACATACGCATGTATATGCATAAACGCCCACACACGCACATATAAATACCCATACATTTCAACATATACATACATATACATACACAGACATATAAATATATACACATGTACATAATCATACATGCTGCCTTCATCCATTCCTGCTGGCACCCCGCCACACATGAAATGACACCCCCCTCCCTCCTCGTGAGCACGAGGCAGCACCAGAAGATGAAAACAAAGGCCACATTCGTTCACACTCAGTCTCTTGCTGTCATGTGTAATGCACTGAAACCACAGCTCCCTTTCCACATCCAGGCCCCACAAAACTTTCCATGGTTTACTCTGATCGCTCAAAATTTTTTTTACTATTCTTCCATCTTCAATTTAGTGGCCCGCTTCTTGTTCCCTCCACCTCTGACACATATGTTGGATGTGAGCAGTTGAAATACATAATTTAGTGCAGTTGCAAACATGGATTATATGAATAAAGGAAGGTATAAGAAAGAAGTTTGAGTTGAAGGAATAACCAAAAAGGCAAGAACATAAGCTCACTAAAAGTTGATATATGTTGCTATAGGTAGATATGTTGGTGAAGAAGGTGAGGATTACAATATATGAGGGTGTAAGGCATTAGTGGAAGACAGTGACAAAACATGGACAGATGCAGTGAATGACATTTAGTGTTAGAGATGATTCACTTGATGCCAGAATTATTTTTGGTCATATTGAATGGCAATGTTGTGTGTGTAAGGGTGGCATGCCAACTCTGTATCCAAAGTGCAAAATTAAGGAATACTTATTTTAGTCTGGAAGACTGTGACAGAGGACATAAGTTAAGGATATGTGTGATGAGGGGCTGAATGTGTTTGATCCATCCCATGTATATGGGAATGGATTTAAAGGTATTAGATTGACAGATTTTTATTAATCTCATCTCAGTTTTATTGGTGACTGTTTAACCAGGTTCTAAATAATCAGGAGAAGCCTGGAGCATTGCAAGTCACATTTCCTGAAGATGGGAGAAGTCGTCAGCTGATGCTGGAGGCATTGAGTCTGCGATTTGCTTTAGTTGGAGGTCTTTTTGATGTGATCACTTCATCTTACTCTAATTCCATCATCACTGAATGGGCTTTACTCCTTGTTAACCTCATTATATTTGGAGTAATTGATCTCTCTAACAATAGGTAAGTGATAGTAAAACTGAGTATTCTTTTGAGTTAGACTGTCATATGAAATATGTTTAAGACAGCTACTGTGTCCTTAGATTTTTTGTTGATTGATTGATTCACCTTCTTAATCAGGATGATGAGATCATGTGTACTGCAATAAGCATTAGGGTATCATGCTTTATTTTTTGTGGTTTACAGCACTCAAAAGACAAAGTCTAGACCACTGTAACATATTAGCCATCATTGTACGTAAGTTATCCTATATTTGGTAGCAAATCACAACCCAGTAAGTGAACACAATAACCATCTAACTTTGATACCCAACCATTACATGCCTAAGTGCTTAAACTCATTGTCCAGAGGTGATTTGATGTACAGTCAGGTAAAGTCCTCATTATAATTAAGAATGACTTGAGAACAGATTTAGGTCAAAATTAATCAAGCTGAATTTCAATTTTAGACGACAGACATTGAAGTGTTTCCATTATCAAGTATATGTATGAGTCTTGATATTATGAGGGATGGTGGCACCATTATTCTCTGGTGTTTTTATGAGATCTCATATGAGGAATCAGGTAATTAGTGTTTTATCAGCATTTGTGTACTTGCCCTCAAATGATGTTGCAGTTACCTGTGATTCAGTACTTTGTGCTGTGCAGAGCTGCATGGAGGTCTTACACTTATGTTGTGTGTATGTGGGTGTCTCATGTTGACCGTTGACCAGGTATGACTAGTTTTGGTTCCTAGCATTCCTAAGAAGAGGTCTTTCATATGTAAGGGTTTTGGTCCGTAGTATTCCAAAGAAGAGGTTCAGTTTATCTTTCGTATGTAAAACTTTTTGTTCCCAGTTCCTGTTAGGAATTTATTGGTTGAATTGAATAATAGATTTATTTATTATAAGTGAAGCTGGCACTGCATTGACAAATGATATGTAAAGCTATGAATGCCACCAACATAATCATAGATTACTGAATTTGATTAGTGCATCCCTGTATATCAATAGAATATGACATGTTTGGTTTGCAGACACCTTAGAATTTATTCTGTTGCTATTTGTGACCATGTATGATTACAAAAAAAAATCAGTTTTTCTGTCTGGTTATGAATATCTATCTATCTTGAGATGAAATTTCTACAGAGTTGTGTACTTATGGTCATAGACAAAAGCAAGGACCAACAATGTGGGAGGCATTATGGAAAGCTATGGGTGAATAATGACTGAGGCTCAAGTTTGTAATATGCATCACCAGAAGTATGCTTTATTGTTTACCTTGGTTAATTTTTTACTTTTTTAGTATTTCCTTTTGTACTTAGAGTCAAACAAATCTATGGTCATGAGTCCTCAACATTCTTGGGTGCTTAGAATGTAATACTGGCCCCTCCCATGGGGCCCTACAATTGTAAAATTCCTTACCTGTACAGTACGAATAGGTAATTACAAAGGTAGGTTAGAGACTTAAAAACAACCATCATTTCATTATGAATATGATGGTGACCAATTTTTTCAAATATGCTAAGAGCAGCAAAAGGTCATAGTAAGAAATTTGTTTAAAGAAATGTGAAGTTCTTTAATAATAGAGTGGTAGATAAATGGAATATACTGAGGGATAAGACATAGTGCAAAGAAATTGAAAAAGATATATGACAATAAAGAAAGTTTGAGTTAGGACCTTACAGGTATAGAAGTTCCTCTTTATGCCTTACAGTTAGGTAATTAGTCTGTATACACTTATCCTGCAGTTACATATTTATGACACAGTTGTAGATATACACATAAACATAAACAAGCAGTGTTCACATAAATACATGTTAATTTATGTATTGTTTTGTACTCATACTTTCCAAAAAAGAGCTAAGCAAGGATTTCTCCATGGACAGGCTGGGATGTCTGAATATGTGTGCATATACATAAGTATATATATGTAAGTAGGGGAGATGGCTAGAGAGCATTATTGGATTACTTGTTAATTGATAGGTGTGTGAAAGACAGACTTTTAGATGTTAATGTGCTGAGAGGTGCAACTGGAGGGATATCTCATCATTATCTTGTGGAGGCAAAGGTGAAGATTTGTAGAGGTTGAAAAGAAGAGATAATATTGGGGTGAAGAGAGTGGTGAGTGTAAGTGAGGTTGGGAAGGAGACTTGTGTGAGAAAGTACCAGGAGAGACTGAGTGCAGAATGGAGCAAAAGGTGAGAGCAAAGGATGTAAGGGGAGTGGGGGAGGAATGGGATATATTGAGGGAAGCAGTGATGGCTTGCGCAAAAGATGCTTGTGGTATAAGAAGCATGGGTGGTGGGCAGACTAGAAAGGGTAGTGAATGGTGGGATGCAGAAGTAAGATTATTAGTGAAAGAGAAGAGAGACATTTGGACGATTTTTGCAGGGAAAAAGTGCAAATGAGTGGGAGATGTATAAAAGAAAGGGGCAGGAGGTTGGGAGAAAGATGCAAGAGGTGAAAAAGAGGGCAAATGAGAGTTGGGGGTTAGAGAGTATCATTAAATTTGGGGATATGGGAGAAAGAATACTACCCACGCATTCCTCACATGTCGTAGAAGGCGACTAGAGGGGATGGGAGCGGGGGGCTAGAAACGCTCCCCTCCTTATATTTTAACTTTCTAAAAGGGGAAACAGAAGAAGGAGTCATGCGGGGAGTGCTCATCCTCCTCAAAGGCTCAGATTGGGGTGTCTAAATGTGTGT
>JAUUDZ010028819.1:0-21858 GCA_032361705.1 Panulirus versicolor | reverse complement strand
AGTAGACTAGTCCACTAAGCCTTCTCAAATTGCGATAGTGGCGTTTGGAGCAGTACATGTTAGGATGGGGTTACTAGGAGACAGATGCAATTGTATATTTAGATTATCTTAAGAGTGAGGAGGTTGTGAAGCAGTTGAGAGAAAGTTGTATAGGAGAACAAAGACTGTTTGTTGTAGAAAGACATCGGATGTGTTCGAGGTTAGGTTGTGATGATCGGGGACGTGAGTGGAATATTTCGCAGGTCAATTGAAACAGAAAAGGGGTGGGCGCCATTAACACCCGTTATCAGTGCGAGAAGAGATAAGCCACTCTTTTTGGTGTACTTTGAATTTTCCTACAAAGCGAACTTATGGAAGTGGATCAGAGGATGGCAGAGCCTCATACCAAGAGATGTGATGAGTGAACGTGAATGGGTGTATTGTGCAAACGGAGTAGGATCCCTTCCACTGCACAGCATATGTAGTGTAAGTGAGGAGATAACACCAGCATTGATATGGTCTTATGTATGATAACCACTGTGACAGTGATGAACATGTAAGTGGATCATGCCATGTGGAAGGGGCAGGAGATGCGGTCCTGGCTGTCTTATATTCATGAACCACTGTGGAATGATGCATTCTCGCCATAATTTTCTTCCTTGACAGGTGGCCGTGATTTTAAAGATGTTTCACTTGATTAATAAAGTTGTGTAATTTGATGTTACCTCAGCCCAAGGGTCTACATATTATCCCTTCGGAATAGGCATTTAGTTCCGGGAGGAGGATTGGTCGTGTACACCGCCTCAGTGACGAGTCGGAGGGGTCAGGCGGTGGCGGCACCTTTGATGGCAGGTTGAGCAAGGCGGGAGTGAGTTGACCCACGTACTGGCTGAGGTCACTCATTAGTACTCAGGCTGGGAGCCAAGGCCTTGCTCATGACCTCACCCGCCAACGAATATGATCAGAATTAAAAGTCGTAGACTATTCGAGCGGCGGGGAGGGGGTGTTAGCCCACACTAGCTAGGTATACCAGCAAGGAAACAGACACTGAAAATGTGAAAGTTAAACATATTTATTATTCGCCCCAAATATTAGGAAATAGTCATAACTAAAGAAGCAGAGAAACTGAAAATTAAAAGTTCAAACATGTTTAATATTCGCTTTCAATATTATGAGCTATTAAAAGCACCCATATTGGCAGGACAGAGTATTCAAGAGTAAGGTCTCCAATTGGTTTATATTTGGCATGACTGCTATCCCAATGGTGGCAGTTAGGGTGTTTAGAGGGACTGCATTACCTCCTTCCCCAGCATCTCCCTCCTATACCTGACAGCTGCTATATAGTTTTAGTATTGAAAAATTAACCAAGTATGCTTATCAGGTAACATTGAAGCTGAAAATGTGGAAGTTTAAACATGTTTGATATTTTCTCCAAATATTCTGAGGTATTAAAAGCAGTCGTATTGACAGTACATAGTATGTAAGAGTAATGCCTCTGATTGGTTTATATTTGGCATGACTGCTGTCCCAGGAGTGGCATTTAGTGTTTAGAGGGACTGCACTTCCTCCTTCCCCAGCACCTCCCTCCTATGCCAGAGAGCAGTCTTAGTATGGTAAATATTGATAAATGAACCAAGCTGAATTGTGCTTAACAGATCAGAAAGACAGAAAAAATAAGAAGTGTAAGATCCACAAATTATTATCATAATAGTGTAAAGAATCATAAACCCCATCTGTTATGACCCAGTTTTGTCCCTTTCACTCTTACCTCATTTAGTCATATAAAGAATTCTTGATAACACATCATACATTACTTTTGAAAATATAGTTAAGGAATGGAGACAGATTTGACAAATGCCATGCCAGACTTACCAGAAAATACTGTAATGAATAACATGTTATTACAGCACATTGCATACTGAAGGGGCACCTAAGTATTCACACATAGCACCCATATGTGTTGCTCTGATATGACCTTCCCCACCTTGATCTAAACACTAGCAGAATCCTTAACTTATATACACTTCTCATGAGTACACTTTTCACACCTTCCCTTTCCCTGGTTGTGATCTCCTCCCTGATTCACCAACTCGGATAAAATTTCATTCATTTCCAAGTTCATTCTCCTTATATCCATCCCAAAGATTTTGCCCCATTGTCCTTGCCCTTTAGGTCAGCCTGGGGCAATTCATTTTAAATGCTCACGTAATGGCTGACACTGTTCAGTATAGTTGCTGGCTACACAAGGGACTCTACACTGATCATTTTCTTTGTATAAATCTCATCTGACAAGAAATTATAAAGAAGAATTTTAAACATAATGTTTTAATTCCTCTACCCTATCAGCTTGTTATCCCTTCTACCAGTCATCTTTGCAACAAATGGGAAAGTTATTAAATTTCATACAACTCTATTGCTTCCGCCCAACAGGCATGTGTTTGACTTGAGAACATAGTAGGACATTCTCATTGTATGAAAAAGGCTGTCACTCTTCAAGGCTTTGATCATTCATGACAAACAAGTCTATGAGTTGGTCTGTCCTTAGTTTAGCACATTTATTCAAGACCTCAATGCACATTAAGCTGTAACATCAGCTCAACATGTCTCCTTGATATGGATTGTTGCAAAGACTAAACTTTTAAGATACTTCATTTCACTTTTAGGTTATGTTGTGATATTGATATGAGTCCTGACATTGGTGTAATAGGGGAAGAGAGTGAATGCCTCCTCATAACAACTGTTTTACCTGGCCATAGACTTTATATTCCCTACTTTGATTAATTATTTCTCACTTGGAAACTAGAAAATTTAATCAGTGTTTTGTGTTTGCTTTTCAATATTGTTTACCTTTGTGCTCTAACTTAACCCAAGTTGGTCTGATGTGTAGGTACCATCGAACAACGTATCCACCACCTCAATGAACTGGTGAGCACAGCTGAGCGACGCCGAGAAGACCTAGACTCCAAGCTATCTGGTGGTGCACCCCACGGGAGGGAGACAGAGCGGCAGCGAGAACTATGGGACAGACGTGTTAAAATGCTGCGAAACATGAAAGTAGGATTAGAACAAATGAGTAAGTTGATAAATTTTGATGCTGAATAAAATTTATTTTTAAGATTTCTGAGTTGCCAGGATGAAATAGTTAATAGTGAGGTGTGTTAGGAAGAAATAGTTATTGGAAAGGTACAAGACAGGAATGATTTTTGGATGGAAAAATCTATTAATAAAGGAATGTTCATGAGTAGTCACTGGTGGGCTTCAGAGTGGATGTTTTCTGAAAGATTCATTTTCCCTTGCTTAAAAAAGAAAAGAAGTATCCCTCACAGTATAACTCTATGGCATGTGCTATTGAAGAAAACACCAAAAATATTGTATACTTTTCTATGTATTGGTGTGGGAAGGTGTATTTTGTGGGTGGAGCAGGCCCTGGATGTCAGTATGAATTCCTATTTATAGAAGATAATGATGATTAATGGGTGTTTTAGGTATGATTGATTTCTACATTCACCTGAACACTTAACACATCTTATGTATTTTTTACGAGACTTAATTTCACACATACCAAACATATCACTTACATATTTTTACACAAGTACTTCTTACAGTTTCTACCTATCATGTAAACAAGAAGAATACAAGAGAAATTTTTTTGTTACTAAAATTTACAATAGCTTCTATGTAAATCTGGCTTCTTTGATGATTTATGGGAGGTTGTGATGTGTAACATTATTTCCAGCTGCGTTGTTAGGTTAGCAGTGGCATCTTTGGATAGGATGTAGAGTCATACATCACCTGGGAATTCAAATAAAGGCAAGAGGGTTTAGAGCCAGAAATGTGGCTCAACAGAATGTAATACACCCAGTAACAAATGTGGTTAGGTGCAGTGAAAAGGACAAGAATCATAAGACTTGCCAAATTTTTCTGCTCATCACTATTCTAAAGGATGATTTCCCATCATTAAAACAAGATGGTTAATGCAGAATTTCCATCACATGCCTTCGTGACTTAAACTTACATGCATTTTTTTTCCTCTCGTGTCAGATGTTGCATATCTTATTTTACTCATTTGATAATCCTTTAACCTTTCAGATCAGATCATACCACATGCTGTGGCCTGGCCTGAAAGGTTAAGTCCTAAGTCCTTGACCATTTGGGATGATAAACTCCCTACTTGATTTCCTTGAGTATTTCATCATATTCATAACGTTTTTGTGAATCATTCTCGTGAAGAAAAACTCCCCATCTCATAAGCAGAAGTTTTGTATGGAGCTTATTAAATAAGATTAAACTGTTTTTCTGTTGTCATGATCATTAGATTTGAAGACGGTGAGTGCTATTGTACTTATTCTTAATTAAAATCTCCAACATGACAAAAATCAGAACTTTTCATTTCCAACTTTTACATCTCATCTAACTCATAAACCTTTTTGTTTAAATCTCTTTCTTGTTCATTAGTGTATACATTGTTTGAACATTCTTTGCTACATCCTCTTCCCTCCTGAATGCTTAGGTTCAACCACTTCAGAGTCTCTCTCACTCCTTCCATCTCCTGTATGTTCCTTTCACTTTACCAACATTCTTCGTGCATCCTCTCCATACATCCAAACCATTTCAGCACACCCTGGTCAGCATTTCACTGCCAATCCATACATGATTAACCCTAGTATGTCCTCAGGCATTTCATTTTCAAGACATCCACTATTTTCTATTATTTTGTGTAGATTTAGCCAAATTTTGCATCCTGTTTAATCTTTTGATATATATTGATGTTTTGTTAAAAATGACATTTCCAAGTATTCTTTATGATGCATGGTCCTGATTTTAACTGATTCTAACACCATTTGTTCATCTAATTTCCTGTACTTTTTACTCATTACTTAATTCAGTTTTATTATGCACCTGATATACTCTGTAAATCTTTCAATTTTTTTGAAATGTGTAATCTGTTTCACTGGTTACCCATCATCTACCTTGTATGATTTTTATCACCTATTGAGATTCTTTTTATACCTAGCTCTTTTTTCTGTTTTATCAAAACCAGAGCTATTTAAAACTAGATTCTTTTAGTACTATTTTGATAAGCTTTTCATGAATTAGAAAAATAATTATTGAGAGTCTTGAGTCGTGTGATGTGATAGATATATTGATGTGAAAGTGTTCACTGTATATGATAAAGTAATGATCTATAATGTGTGTTACAAATTTTTCCTTTCATCTCCCAGAGCCCCCATTACCTCCCAAAGGAGCTACAGTGGAAGTCATTGACAGCACACGAGTTAGAGTCACTTTTAGAGAACCGGATACACAAAACTTTGCCATTACTACAAAATTTAAAGGTAATATTTCCAGCTACATTCACGATAAAACAGTTGCAATAATGGCTTCACAAAATTTGTTTTTAATACAAAACGACTAAACTGTATTACTTTTTCTAGATTCATCAGACATGCTTATTTTGTATATTTATGTGCATATCCAATATAGAAGAATACTTTTGAGTATATATAATTCCTTTACCAGTTATTTCAATAAGATTTTTCTCTGGTATATTCTTTGACCAACAAGGTAACAGTAAGTAATATCATTAATTTTGGCTGTTACCTCCAGTTGAATGGAGCATGGATGAATGGGCTACTGTTGGAGGGAGTCTTGAAATTCATGATTTACGTCGTATGTCAGTGTTTGTTGATGGTTTAGCTCAAGGAAAACGGCATCATTTTAGAGTCATGGCCGGCAATATAAAGGACTATGGTAAACCTTTGGAAACTACACCACCAGCTGCCATACCTTCCAGTAAGTGAAATATATATTGTATGCAACTGAAATTTGTGACTTTTAGTCTACAGGTATTTTTAAAGCGTGAGATTTTATCTAAAAGAAAATGTGAGCATAAACAGATTTGTACGTAACTTGAAGAAGAGAGGTATTGCAAACACATGCATATTTTTAAAATAGTTTACTTATTTCATTTTACAAAATCAAGTGTTTCAGATAAATTTAAGTATGTTAATCTAGAAAAGCTTTGACTATTTCAGTCTTAAGAAACTGTTTTGTTAAGAATGTTGTATGAAAAAAATTAATCACATCAGAACAACTCCATATGATAGATGTCTGTATTATATATTTGTTTTTTAATCCTAGTTGTGTTTTTAAATGACAGGTTGGCGGGATACTGACTCCCAAAAGCCTCGACTTGATGGGCAAGTTGGAGACCTGGATGACCTTTTCAATCAAGTTTGCAACTCAAGACCACAGCATGCTGCAGAAATTAAAGCAATAGAACCAGGCCAAGAAACACCACTTAGTCTTAGAAAAACTCAGAAAAAGAAAAGTATAAAGAATTTGTTCACGCCAGCACCAAAATTTCATAGAAACTTGAAAAAGTAGGTTATTCACTGACGTTTTTGAATTAGATAATTCCAGACATGAATTAATGTAGGAAATCTTCCCTATGCATCACCATGTTTTTGGTTTTCAAGAAAGCAAATATTCAGAAGGAAACATTTTTGAAAGATAATGCATCTGGTAGTACATAAAGTATTTACAAGTTTCATGCCTCCTTACATTATATCTAAGATGTGTGCATGTTTGAGAAGATAATGATTAAATTGTATTTGTGAGGGAATGTATTCTCAAGAAATCATTAAAATGAAAGAGGCCATTCTTTGCCTGTTCTTTGTGTTAGTGTGGGAAATTCCTAACAAGTTTGAGCAAAACACCAACCATTTAAGGCATCATATGTGACACACATGGCATTCACTTCTCTTACCAATAACTTTACCACAGAAGCAACATGCAAAATGATTACCCTTAGAATGCCAGCTGGCACCAAATTTGAACAATAAGAAATTACCTCAATGTTCTGTAGAAATGGTTCATCTGCTCCACTTTAAACTGTGGCATACTTGCCTTGTCTTCCACCCTCTCAAAAGCAAACATAACAAAGCCACAAACTACACAAAATAGTGCACTCTGAACAATCACTGGCTGCTAAGCAACTGCAAACATTCAGCACCTTCACAGTGAAACAAAGGTCCTCCCAGCATAGTCCCACACCAACATGCTCAGCATTCATTTGTATGCAGCAACTCGAGACTCTTCCCTCCTAAACCACTTTGTAACCAGCCATCAACCCCTAATTAGAAATAAAGCTTACTGTAGCCTCATATTTCAGTAACATGTACTCACAGATCCCCCACCATAGCAAATGTAACACTGACAAAACACAAACACACTGAAATAACGTAACAAGCACGAAACTACCAGCATCCCAACTGAGTCTGAATCTCATACCCACCAGACATACACCCATCAGAAACCACACTCCTGGACAAACACTAGTCTCGCTCCCTATATAACTACACTAGACCTTTCCAACCCAAACCGCTTTATAACCAGCTACCTACCATGATTAGAAATAAAAAACTTACCCTTGTCTCACACTTCAGTAACTTATATTCACAGGACCCCCCACCCCAACAAATATAACACTGGCAAAATACATACACACTGAAATAACCGGACAAGCATTAAACCACCAGTCTCCCAACTCTGTCTAAAGCTCCTACCCATCAGACTTACACTCATCACGACAACACTACAGACATCATTTCGTCATATCACATGACCCTTCATGCCCACAATGCAATGACCATAGATGCACACACAACACTTTGGGACCTTTTTTTCTGACTAGTAGATGTGACTGGCTTCCTGAGTACTGACATGCCCAGAATTCAAAAAAATTCAGACCTGACCCCAGCCAGTTCCAAACTGACTCATTGTCAGTAACACTAACCACTACACCACAGAAGTATAGTAGTGTCTAATTACTATTCGTTACTAGGTAGTAGTAGTCAGTGGAAACATTAGATAAGAGCCTCTACAAATACTGCTTTAGATTTTCCCCTCTTCCAGTGGCCTGTAAATGGTGAGGCAATAATGGCTAAGAAGTGGCACTGGAGTTCACTAGTTATGGAGACTCTGTTGCTGTGGCCACCCCCTAGAGGGAGTTCCAGGTGGGAACAGGCATCAGAGATATAGATAGATAGTCTTTTATAGACATCTCAATGTTTTCAAAAGCCTCCTCCCCACCCCATCTTACTAGTGATGGTGTGTCCTGTAGTGTCTTCCACTGTGAAAACACTTTTGGACTTGTTATTCAGTTCCTCACATATCTTTTTGTGTGTGTGAGAACTGTAAATGTAAATGGAATTTACTTGATTAAAAGAAGAGTGGAAGATGCTCCCCATTTTTTTAACATGCTTAGTTTAAACTTTTCTCCAAAACTTCAAATTATTTTTTCTCCTCAGATATCATATTTATACATATCTAATGATTTCAACTGTTTCAGGGGCTCATATCTAGCCTGCATAGTATATTGTGAGGATAAAGTGCTAGTAACAACAGAAGAATTTCCTCCAGTTGTTGAAGTAGACGATGACTACATGGGCCAAGCAAGATCCCATTTCCATTGGCTTTTAAAGGTAAAATGTTTTAGAAAAATTGCTTAATAGTAGAAATAGTTGCTTAAAAGTAGATAGATTAAGTCATTTCACTGTAACTATTTCTTGGAGGAAGAATTTTCATGAGATGCAGATCAGTAGCATAGGTCACCTTGGAAACATGAGTATGGGAAGTGTTCCATCCCACAACTGATAGTTCTTCTCTTTTGCCACATTCACATTGTAACTCATAGTGATCTGACTGATTAGTCATAAGCCACACCTTATATTTCTAAGACTGCTGTTTTATACAGCTGCATTCTGTATCATACCCCTGTTTTGCTTCCTTTAACATCTTTTTCTGTTTAATAGTCATATACTTTTCCCCTCATGTGTTTATGCTCAGTCATCCTTCATTTTTACATGGAGCTGCAGAATCTCTTGGAAAAAGGGTCTTAGGACAGTTATAGATGAATATTGACTTGTGGTCAAAAGCACTGATTACTTTACTTATTTTGCATCAAAACCAACATTCAGAATTCTTTCTGCATAAGTCTAGTGCTTCTCTCTTGTGTTTTTACATGTGGATCAGGTGGACTTTCTCCATAAATGCTCTAGAACTGTTTAGAAGCATCTGACAGGCCACTTGAAATGTTTTTTATACCTTTAACCAAACTTCTCATAGATCTACATTTGCCTGGTAGAGTTATTTATTACCCATCCCTTTGCACCAGTAGTCAAATTTCAGCTGATCTGTGGCGATTGCACAAAATGCACAGACCTCGTATACAATAATTACACTTGTTCCTCATTTACTCTTCAGCTATTGAGTGGAAAGGATGTACTAAGCTTAGATGAATTCAAGCAGTATTTGCTCCAAAACTATGAGGAATCTTACAATCCAGGTGATAATGTACTTGATAAAAATCTGTGTTGATAACAAAATGAGAAATAAGATCATCAAAACACCATTCAAACAAGGTGGTGACAGTGGAAACATGTTTCCAGGCTTTGCAGCGCTCAGCTTTGCCACAGCAATATGCATCTACTAAAAGTTTTTATTTCTTCTTGGGTAAGTTGAGGCCCATTTCACTTTTCCTTTGTTTTTCCTTTTCTAACTTTTACATGATGTTCTTTCATTTCATGAAAGAAAATATATTACCTGGAAATTTATGAGCCAGTCAATGGAAAAGGGAACAGGGTCTCAAAATACTACCTATATAAGTTCATAATTACAAAATCAGTAGAGCTTTGGCTCATTACACGCAGCATTCCATACAAGTTTGTTTACTTACACATGTTATCACCTTGCTGTCACTCTTAGACCCTTGTTTTCATTTGACCTTGATATAATTAGCTTTGATGCAGAGTATCTTCATGATGTACAAATGTAGAATTCTTGCTTTATAATATCTTTGGATTTTTTTCTTCCTTTCTTACTTGTTTGCCATTTCCTGTGTCAGTGAGGTCACGCCTGGAATAGACAGAGAAAAGGTCTTATTCACTCACATCCATTCTCTAGCTGTCATGTGTAATACCCTGAACCCACAGGCCCCCCCCTTATCCATAACAGAGCATCTTTCAAGATATTTTTATACTGTGGCAAATTTTCACAAGGGTCCATTTATGTGAGTAGAGATTGATAATAACTGTCATGATGATAGAAAGCTCACAAGAGACATTAGAATTCACATGTTATACCAAAAAGGGGTCTCAAAGGCCTAGTTTTTATGGGCAAAAATGACTTTTTGCTCTTGAGTTCTGAGGGGAGATGGAAGGGCCTACAAGGGAAATTGCCTCAATACTAAGTATGTTAAAAGGTGCCATGATCCACAGTCAGGCCTCATAGACATTTCTGTGGTTTCCCTCAGCTGCTTCATATTCCTTGGTTCAGTCCATTCTTAGCATATTGCCCCCTGTATACCACATTGCTCCAGTTCACTCTGTCCTGTATGTGCCTTTTACCTTCATGCATGTTCAGCCCTGAGCTCTAAAAAATATTTTTCACTCCATTCTTCTATATCTATGGACAGGGGGCATTATTATATGTTAGATGTTTATTGATGCTTCTCAAAGGACATAAATTTTCACATGGGAAGTGATACATAGACACCAAAGAATAAATAATTTCAGACACATTTTTGTGTACAGAAACAGAGAGAGGGGCTGTGTAGCATGGTAATGGGTTGGGGGAAAGGATGGGCCGAGGGAGAAAAAAAGGGTGAGGCAGAAAACAAAGGCAAGTCCCAAAAGGAGACAAGGCTCTCCACCTTCCAGCATGGATAATAACAATAACCATGATGGGTCTGTCTAAGATTAAGAATGAAGGCCACAAGGGCATAATTTCAGGAGCTTAAGGGAGTATATGCCTCAGTTTTACCTCAAATCAGGGCCTTATACTTGAGACTGTAGATACTTCAGCCTACAGTTTGTACACCTCTTAATCTGCCAGAGGGGGTGGCATTTCTCCCTACAATACTAATGAAGATGTATACATTTCTGGCATGTGAAACTAGTGATATAGCATTTAATTGAATAATATTCACCAATATACACTTTAGATTTCATCATGTCGAGTAGATGAAGCTGGTTTAGCCAGAGGAAAGGATATTGTAGAGTCTTCAGGGTCATCAGCGAGTAATGGAATTCATGTCATGCAAAAAAAGAGCTTCTTAGGTGGGCAGAATCATCACTGAGCACCAATAAGCTAGCTAGGGTATTGCTACAGCAAGCTTGAATCAAGAAGCAAGCGTGTGTGCCAGCAGAGGTGGTGGGGCTAGCACCATTGAGCATTGGATGAGAGACCATAAGAAATTGCATTATGGTGGACTGTTTTGCCAAGCACTGTATTATCAGTAAACCACCTTGTAGCTAGCAGCATCTGGTGATATAAACTATTCTAACCTTAAAGTTGCACCAGATTTGGATCCATATCAAACTTTTAAAACTTTTCTTAGATCAGCTGGTGAAGTTTAAGCCAGCCTCTTTGCTGTCTACTTAATCAGCTGGTGAAGTTTAAGCCAGCCTCTTTGCTGTCTACTGTTGCTGTTCTTGGAGAACAGCTTGATTGCCTTTGTGTGTATGATAATAATGGAGGGCTCAGCACTACTGACTTTTCTATGCTGAATATAGGGAATCCACCCATTATTTCAAGGAGTGGATGTACTTTTAATCTATAAAGTTTAGTCTAAAAATATTAATTGCATAATAAGATTACATTTTTTTTCAGGTAGCTACAACGTGGGAAGATGTTAAATCTCTCAGACAAGATATGGATCGAGCTGGATCAGCATCTAATGTACCATTTAGAATAAAGCTTTTGCAAGCTGCTGCCAATATGCAGGTATGACCATAGTTTTATTTTATAAGTATTTGTAGTATTCTTGTAACTAATTGACATAGCATAAATTCACAACACATTTGAGGGTTTTGATTTATATTATTTACTTTACTAAAAAGTTTTCTGGTACTTAGTGAGGTCCTGTATCATTTTGAAGTATATGATGTCAATGTTATCATTGAAAATATATACAGTACTGTACAATGATTTAGGATCTCGGCATCACAAAAATTTGTTACATTTGTAATTAAGTATGAAACCACTGATGCTTTCTTTTCAGTTGAGACTTCTTTTCCAATATAAAAGAGAGATTCCATCAATGTCTCTCATATACGAAAGAGACTAAAGCTTGCAACCCATAAAGATTTTCATAATGCTGAATATTTAAGGAAAAATAGTTTAAGATTAAATTAAATGAGATTTGTGATGAGAGAGCATCAACTAACTTTACAGAGAATAAGAGAATATTTTTGGTGGAGGTTAATTATATGAGGAGAACAAGAACATGCAAGGGATGAAGTGAATTGGAGCATTGTAGTTCACAGGGAGCAATATACTGCCACTGGACTATACCAGGGCATGTGAAATGGTTAGGGGAAACCATGGATAGTTCTGCAAGGCCTGGTTGTGGGTAGGGGGCTCTAGATTTGGTGCATGATACACAACAGCTAAAGAGTGGATGTGAGCAAATAAGGCTCCCTTCCTGTTTCACTTATCCAAAAGAAGGGGACCAAGTGATGATTTTTCCTTCTGAGGCTCAGTCATCTGTTCTTGACACTACTGCATTAAGGCGGGAAAAGGCGAATGTGTATGAAAAAAAGAAATAAGCATATATACTTAAATATAAACATACAGGAGGGTGAGAAGCATGCAAGGAATAGAGTGAATTGGAATGATGTGGTATACTGGGGTTGACATATTGTCATTGGACTGAACCTGGACATGTGAAACGCCTGGGGTAAACCATGGAAAGGTCTGTGGGGTCTGGATGTGGATAGGGAGGTGTGGTTTCGGTGCATTATATATGACACCTAGAGACTTGAGTGTGAATGAATGTGGCCTTTTTTGTCAGTTTTCCTGGTGCTTCCTCACTGAAGCAGGGGGTAGCGATGGTTTCCTGTGGGGCAGGGTGGCATCACAAATGGATGAAGGCAAGCAAATATGAATATGTGCATGTGTATACATGTATAAGTCTGTGTTGTGTATGTACGTGTTGATATGTATATGTATGTATATATGCATGTAAGCACGTTTATGTATATATATGTGTATATGAGTGAATGTGCCATTCTTCATCTGTTTTCTTGCTGACGCAGGAAATTGCAATCAAGTATAATGAATAAAATAATAGGATTGATTAGACATATTGTCAGTTTTTCTCTTTGGGAAAGGTTTTCTTGTGTTTAGTATAAAAAGATTTAGATTTGTAAATATGATTCCTTAGAAATTCTACTTGTTCTTATCATAATCATAATGTTTGTACCTTAACACCTTTGTGCAAATTTTAAGATAATCACTATTGTTCTTTAATGACTGGTAGTAATTGGATAACTGCTCATCTTATTGTACTTGTATTTTTCCACAGACAACACTTGGCATTCAAGACCTGGGGCAGTTTTATCATAAGCCTATTGTTGGAAGTAATGGAACACTGGTGTTTTGTACCACACGTCATGTAAAAAGCACAAAGGTCGTCTCGGCCATGAATGTTAAGTGGATTCCACTTTCTAAACTAAAAGAGAAGAAAACTACAACCTCAGGTTAGTCAGGTTAAGCAAATTTTTCTTAATTGACAAATCTGGATGTTACTTATTCAAAGCAAATGAAACTTTGAACAAAATCATGTGATGCATTTAGTTGGTGCATGTCATTTCATGAATCCAGGTTGTTTCAGTTATTATTATTATTATTATTATTATTATTATTATTATTATTATTATTATTATTATTAATATTATTATTATGATTATTATTATTGATTCATACTTTATTCATTCTTGCTCACCATTTCCCTCGTTAGTGAAGTATCACCATGAACAGATGGAGAAAGGCCACATTTGCTCATATCCATTCTATTCTCTAGCTGTTGTGTACAATTAAGGCACTGAAATTCTAGCCCCCTAACCCATTACTTAGGCTAAGAAGTGGTACTAGAAGTCTTTAGTTATGGAGACTCTATTGATATGTCCACCCCCTTGAGGAAGTTCCATTTGGAACAGGCATCAAAGATGTAGATCGATACTTGACTGCCATTTCCCGTATTAGTGAGGTAGTGCCAGGAACAGACGAAGAAAAGGCCTCATTCAGTCACATCCATTCTTTAGCTTTCATGTATAATGTACTGAAACCACAACCCCTATCCACAACCAGGCCCCTGGCACAGATCTCTCATGCTTTCCCATGGCTGCTTCACTTTCCCTTGTTCAGTTCATTGACAGCACTTCACCCTCTGGATACCACATCGCTTCAATTCACTCTGTCCCATGCATGCCTATCACCCACCTTCATGTACAGGCCCCAAAAACTCAAAATCTTTTTTCATTCCATCCTTCCATCTCCAATTTTGTCTCCCACTTCTTATTCCAATATTTCTACACATACACACACATATACATATGTACACATTTACATATTCATGCTTGCCTTCATCCATTCCCGGCACCATCCTGCCCCACAGGAAACAGCATCGCCACCCCCTTTGTCAGCAAGGTGGCGCCCCACCAGGAAAACAGACAAATAGACCACATTCGTTCACACTCAAAGTCTTGAGCTGTCATGTGTAATGCACTGAAATCACAGTTCCCTATCCACATCCAGACCCCACAGACCTTCCATGGTTTTCCCCAGATGTTTCACATGTCCTGGTTAAGTCCATTGACAGCACCTCAACTCCATCATACCACATTGTTCCAAATCACTCTATGCCTTGCACACCTCTCACCCTCCTGCAAGTTCAGGCCTCGATTGCTCTAAATCTTTTTCATTCCATCTATGTGTGTGTGTGTGTGTGTGTGTGTGTGTGTGTGTGTGTAGTTGAATAGTAAGTGTTAGAGGGTCTTTTTTATGGGAGCAGCATCATGAGCATGAGGGGTCTTGGGATATGTAGGAACTGCTTGGATTGTTGTATGGATGTTAGATGTCCAGAGTATAAGCAAGAGAATGCGACTCTTGTTTTTCTGGGGATTGTGTTTTCTGATTGAATGATGTCTTGTGGGTTGGAGTTTAAGAATGAGTTAGGAGGCAGGTTGTTTAGTGCTTGTGATATTATATCACTGTGTATATGCTTTGTCAGTGTTACATTTGTTCAGGATGGGGAGATATGTGCAATGTGAGAAGGGTAAGCTTTTTATTTCTATTTAGATGTAGGTGGTTAGTTTTAGAGTGGATTGGGTGGAAGTGGCCTAGTACTGAGAATGATGGCAAGTTAGAATTGTACTGGGAGGATCTTTGTTTCTTTGTCTTCTGGCAAATATCAGAATAGCTTTCAAGTATGTGGATGAGGAAATACTTGTTTAGTAAGCTCTCATATCCTACATAAGGGCAAAACTAGAATATCCTTCTCAAGTTTAATCACCTCACTTAAAACAGCATGAAGAGCTAATAGAAATGGCCCAGAGGAGGGCAACAAAGATGGTACCAGATTTTAGAGAGCTGAGTTATAAGAAAGGGCTAAAGGTTTTAAATTTGACCATCTTGGAAGACAGACAAGTGATGGGTGACCTGATAATAGCCTTTAAATTTTTTAGATTGCAGGAAATTAAGCTAGAAATGTTAAAAAAGATGAAAAGAAGTACTTACATATAAGAGTGGTGATGAATGTAATGGAATGACTGAGGACATGGTTAATGCAGAGCCTATATAAATTTAAGCTTTTTAATGGCTGAGATGTTAAAGAGATGGACCCTAATGAGTGTAAGCCTCCCTCCCCATACAGTACCAATAGATAATTACAAGCCTCACCAAAGGTGACTTTTCACTCTTGTTTTAACCTCAAACAGGTGGAGTCATTTATACATATTTTCTTTTTTTGTCTGACATTTAGTGATTACCAAAATTCTCAATCCTATACTTCATTCCAGAATTGACATTCTTTTTCACATATATAATTTTCCTTTTGTAAAGTCTCATTCCTCTCCAAAATATTTCTTTGTTTTCAATTAAATGGTTACTCTCAGTTTTTCAACTACTCTTACATATACCATACCCCCTCTTGTCTCCTTTTATTACTTCATTGTAGACTCAGATTATTTATTTAGTTATTTATTATACTTGATTGCCGCTCCTGCGTCAGTGAGGTAGCGCCAGGAAACAGACAAAGAATGGCCCATCTGCACATATACACACATATATATTTCTTTTTTTTCTTTCAAACTATTCGCCATTTCCCGCGTTAGCAAGGTAGCGTCAAGAACAGAGGACTGGGCCTTTGAGAGAATATCCTCACCTGGCCCCCTTCTCTGTTCCTTCTTTTGGAAAATTATAAAAGAAAACGAGAGGGGAGGATTTCCAGCCACCCGCTCCCTCCCCTTTAAGTCGCCTTCTACGACACGCAGGGAATATGTGGGAAGTATTCTTTACATATTAAGAATATGTAATGCTGAGGCATTCCTTTCTTTTTTTTTTCACAGTATAAAAAAGTGCTTTTTGTTTTGTACTGAGTTATTTTGAATATGTTTGAGGAGTTATCCTCTCACACCTGCCGGGAATCTCGAGTTCTTTATAATCATTTGCTTTTAATAGACAGTGTTAAGCTTACTGTTATGCCCACACACACGTGTTTGCGAGATCTGTATATGGGGCCATATAATCCATGTTTTGACTTCCTAACATCAACATAGTGTACTTGTCAAGAGCTACAATTCATTGTTACTCTTAATTTATAAATTATCTGATGATTTTATCACGAGGTGGTGAGTGGAGAAGACAAGGAGGTCAGGTTTATCTTGGAACATTATCTATGTACTCTGTAGGCATTCAAGAGTAATGTCATTACAAATGCTTACCAGTGAACTGTAGGTCTGAAAATTAGATGATTTTAACATAGTGAGGTAGTCTGCGTTGTGCGCTTTGAATGAGTTTCACAGAGGACGGTCATATGAATACTCGCTGTTAATGAAAGAGTTTTAACATTTATTCCTCTAGTCTCACCATAATTCTTTTCATACTTGATACTTGGAAGTTAACCAAGACTTGATAGCTAAAGTCAGATTGTCTGCAGGAAATAAAACAAAAAAAAAAGAATATGTGTATCTCTTAATAACGTGTTTTTCTTTTGTATATCATGCTTCTTAGATTTGTAAAACTCATGATAACTTAGTCCTTATTTAGACTGCTTAGCTATAACACCAGTCTATTACTGATCTTCCCGATTTTCTGTTGTTTATACAATACATTTAAAGGTGGTCTTACTCTCTGCATTTGGGCATATTTAAGCCCGTCAAAACTCAAATAAACTTCTGTGTAATGCAGTGTGATGTAGGGTGTATTGGGGCTGTTCAGGAGGTCATTTCCTTTAAGAGGAGTGTGCGTAAATGTTTACCATGTCTGGTTCACCCCCACCTTATCACTCTTATCGTTGCTACAGCCATTGAGTGCCACTTGAAAATGGCAGATGTCCTTGCATGTGTTCGGCCTTAGTCGGCCTATGTAGTATATTTTAAAAAAGAAAAAAAATTGTCATCACTTTTGTTCCTAAGATGTATACCAGAGAAATATTAAGTCAGTGATTGATACATTACATTAACAGTGTTTCAGGTTCAGAATCGCGAGCTAAAAAAAAGTATTGGTTTCACTCGAGGGTCACAAATTTTAACTTACATTAATCTTATGAAGGTGATATCTTGAGAATTGCTCATTATAAGCATAAATGGTGCTCATAATGGGCTAGGCTGAGCTGAGGTTGTTTATTAGTAGTGTTGACATACTTTCCAAAGTCGTACGCCAACATAAAAATTGACCTTGAAACACTGAAGAATCAGTTTAGATCACTATCTTTGCAGTGAAAGTGGGTCAGGTGAGTTAGTATGTCAGATTTACGGCTTTATGATATGGCCCATTCTTTATGGTCTTAGAGGTCAACAAGGAGGAAAATGTTTAGGTATATCTTTGACTACGCCATATTTCAAGTTACTTTGCGGGCTACAAGCTTCTTTTTTTTTTTTTTTTTTTTTTAGATAACATGGCATCAGGGAACTTGGTTCCCACAACCCAGTGACCCCTTTAACTTGAACTTTAAGGGATCAGATCAAAAACCAGGCCGTCATACCGAAGGGCCGTACTGTTTTAATCAAGGGGTTAATACTGAAGATTCGTTATCCATTTTGCTCGTCATACATTACATTTTTCCCCTGTATCCCTTTACTACCCACTTCATTAGTGCTCACTCTTTCTCATTCCAATTTTATAAAATGGTTTTGAGACAGGTAGAAAGCAGTTAAGCTGAAGGTGTGCATATTTTGTACTTACTGGAAGAGAGAGATGTTGGGATGGAGAACCACATTAGAAATGTCAGTGAGCATTAATGTATTTGCTTCAGGTTTGATGTATTTTCCATAAGTGACTTATACCACAACTTGTTGAAGGTGGAGCAATTATCTTATGGAAAGAGAAACATCATTAAACCCAGAATTTTGTGAATAGGAAAATAATTTCTTTATATTTTTGATAGATAATAACATCCCATTCAGGTTGAGTATCCCGTATCCGAAATGCCTTGGACCAATGTTGATATATATTAATATATCCCAGACAGGTTTTGTATCCCTTATCCGAAATACCGAGACCAGAAGTGTTTCGGATTTTGGATTTTTTCATATTTTGGAATATTTGTATATACATAGTGAGATATGTGGAAAACAGGATGATATGGAAACAAACGGGTTAGACTGAGACATACCTCAACATTTCGACCGTTCAACGGTCTTCCTCGGAACTGTGTTCACCAGCAAATGATGATTACCCAGTTGGACCTTGGCGTGTCGCTTTCTGGTTGGATCGCTTGTCCTGCTGCCTCCACCCGTTCACAGCCATCTCCGCTGCCTGACGTGACCAGCGGATGAACCCAGATCTTTTGTTAACGTTATTCTTAATCCCTTCCACTAGGGAAGCTCTCACACTATCACTAAACGGTTTGTCACTTGCCTGTACTTACCAAGGCGTCCGACCGGGTGACCATCATTTGCTGGTGAACAGCTCCGCCGAATTCTGGAATCAGTATTTCCTGAGGAAGACCGTTGAACGGTCGAAATGTTGAGGTATGTTTTATATACAACTTATACACATAGCCTGAAGGAAATGCATACAATATCTTTAATAATTTTGCGCATGAAACAGTTTGTGTAACTGACCTATCAGAAAGCTACGGTCAACCGCCCGCGTGGACAATCTGGTTGTTTGGCATCATCATTCCTGACTGAATTGATATGCTACTGATAAGCAATCATTTTCTTATACTTGTTCACACAGAGCAGAGAATAAGCGAAAACCACAGTGAGTAATGTCCGTAATTCTGGCGGGTGACGATGGTTTGTAACAAACTGGCTCCAACAGAGCGTAAGAACCCAGCATGGGCAAGTGAGATCAGTTGTGGAATTTTCCACTTGTAACGTCATGTCGCCGCTCAAAAAGTTTCGGATTGTGGAGCATTTCGGATTAGGGATGCTCATCCTTTATTAATGATTATAGAATAGTATAGCCAATGAATGAAGAGGGACTTATGTCACTAGTGTGTCAGCACTGGTGGAGATGGGGATGGTCATTTGGCTAATGCTGAGTGTTATCAATAAACTTTGCAAGTTATAGGTATATAGTACAACCAGAAGTCTAAGTACTGTTGTAATTACAGTCTGTGACATTTAAGAATAGAGTAAAAACAATAAGGGAAAATTCACGAACTTGTCAGTCTTCACTCAGGAACTTGTCTTGTGTCTTGTTTTCTTATACATATGCCATATTTTTGCCTTTATGTTCTGAATAAAATTACTGTTTTCCATTACATTTCTTATGATAAATAGTGGGGTAAAGAAGATTTTTTGTGAACAATTTTATTTATTTGGTTTTTGAATAAATTGTTACATGAATCAATGTTCAGAAGAGTCAAATTCAAAGTATCTTACCTCTTCCTATCACCACCTGTCCACACAACTTCCCCCTACCTTCCATGTACACCTTGCTTAGACTTACCGCACATGATAATCTCATCCTCATTGCATTATATTATGAAATGTTATAAATCTCTCAGGGTTTCCTTTTACCTATTACTTTTACATTCTATGCTGCCACATACTATATGACTTATTAAAGCCTATCATATGAAATTTCATAGGTTTGCTAAATTTACCTTTTTATATCATTCCAGAAACTCCACGATGGCTGACCAACTTGTTGGGCTCAATGGGGATCTCCTTTGTTTTTTTCATCTTGTTGATGAAGGTGCGGCAGTATCTCCTGCGGATCCTGCTGGCTTACAGGGGATGGATGTGTGAGATCATGCTGTTTTGTCTTGTTAAATGCATAGTAATGATTAGTATCCATAGTAATATTATACCATTGTTAAAGGCCCCACCTTAAAAAAGAAGCAGGGTATAGGCAAAAGGCTTACAGAATTTGCAGGGTTTTGCCTCCATAAACATCCTATTGTGGGATGGAGATGAAAAGTTTGCTTTGGTAACTCCTGAGATATTTTTAATTGGTTATTTCAGATTCTGAGAGGTAGATTTGATTCTTTTAATTTTCACTCCTGGATATCTCACTGAAATTTTGGATCACAAAAATGATAGATACAGAATGATGATGAAAATGACATCCCACAAAATAATTTATTAGGAAGGCTGTCAGTTTTTCAGTGTAGTTAAAGTAATTGCTCAGCCATAATGAAATCCTGTTGTTTATAAGGTAGTCCTTAGTAGATGAGGCTTTTTTGTTGTCATCTTATTTTCAGTCAACTTTGAATCTTCATGGAGTGTGTTATTGTAAGATGATATTTTTGTATTGATATAACTATCAGTATTGTGATGTATTTTGTGACTAAATAGGTTTTAAAAGACCCTTTTTTCACTATATTAGCAAAGTAAGAAGTCCTTTAAAGTACTGATAATATATATTTTTTCAGCAATGTTGATCAGAGTATAGTAAGATAGAAATGTGATTTGATAAGATTTTTTGGGTAACTTGTTGTCTTATCATATTCTGCGTTAAATTTTTCTCCCAGATGAAAATGTGAGAGAAGTGTCATGGAAAACCAAAGTATGGGGTCTTACAGTGAAGTTTGTTTCTGGATACCAACCTTCACTGTACTCCTGCCAGCGCTCTCTTCCTCGGATGCCAGTGCCTACCCTTGATGAGACACTTGGTATGTTGGATTTTTCTCGAGTGTGAAAAAGAGTTGAACATATATTAGTAAGAATTACAAATGATTGTAAAATATTAGTAGTAAAGATGATGGTGATAATTATATTCAGTAGACGATAGCACTACAAAAATATTTTTCATACTTCTTCACCCTTTACCATGTTAGTGAGGTCGTGCCAGGAACAGATGAAGAATAACAGCATCCACCAGAATCCATTCTCTAGCTGTTATGTGTAATGCACCAAAACCACAGCTCCCTATCCACAATAAGGCCCTGCAGACCTTTCCATGAATTACCTCACGTGCTTCACATGCCTTGGTTCAGTCCATTAACATCATGTTGATCTAAGTATAATACAGTAGTATTTATGATAAAAATGGTTAGATTTTTTTCATACCTTATAGCCTTTCTTGCCTTAGCAAATTAGCATCAGGAACATACAGTGGCCTGTAAGGGTGAGGCAATAAAGGTTAAGAAGCAGAGGCACTGGAGTTTACTGTTTATGAAGACTTTATTGCTATGGCCACCCCCTCAATGGATTTCCAGTTGGGGACAGATGTAAGACATATAGGTAGATAGATATCTGGAGTGGTTCTTACTCCATCTCCTTATTAATTTGAGTGGAACCAAAAGTCTGCTAACTCATTAATTTTCAAGGCATCTCTTTCCAACCATCCCTTTGTGTTTGCCATGATACTGTTGCCTTCTCCCTGTTCTCCATATATTATTTCAGCCACTGCTCTTGC
>JAUUDZ010028808.1:0-11063 GCA_032361705.1 Panulirus versicolor | reverse complement strand
ACCTCTGTAATTTGAGCACTCACTTTTATCCCCTTTGCCTTTGTACAATGGCACTATGCAAGCATTCTGCCAATCCTTAGGCACCTCACCATGAGTCATACATACATTAAATAACCTTACCAAACAGTCAACAACTCATTCATCCTCTTTTTTTAATAAATTCCACTGCAATACCATCCAGACCCGCTGACTTGCCGGCTTTCATCCTCCACAAAGCTTTTACTACCTCCTCTCTGTTTACCAAATCATTCTCCCTAACATATATGCTTAAGTTTACATGTTGATATGTATATGTGCGGGTATGAGCGTTTATGTATATATATGTGTATACGAAAGGATGGGCCATTCTTCGTTACCTGTAGATATGATAATCACACTAGTTCTTGATGAACGTTATTAGGGTGAAATTGCACTTCAGTGTAAGTTCATAAAATCTTATATCTAACATGTAATTCTCTATACATGTGGCATGACATGTTTTGTGGAGACAATTCACCTCATCAGGTGCTAGTGCTTAAATTATTTAAATCTCAACATCACACCAGAATACTGCTGTCTAGCACAAACCATTCCATAACAAACACTTTCATCTGCTTCAACCGGCAGGAACTGTTAAAAGGGAGAGTGATTAAGGGGGGTCATATGGTGGGGGTTGACCTGGGTAGCTGGGTGCGTCTTGAATTTTTTTTTTTGTTTAATGATTTGGTTAATGCTATGATGAGCTTTAAAGCTGCCAGGGGACAAATTATAAGTTTTTAGTATTAATAATTAAGACATTCAATGACTCAGTGACTATAACTTATATCCATGCCATGCATATACATGCTTCTCACATGGTGCTGGCAATGCCTCACATTCGCACTGCTAGCTTAATGATGATCACATTATTCAACACTTACACCTGCATAAGTAAAAAAATTGTAAATGGACCATGTATGTTATTAAAAAAATGACACAAATCAAATAACACAAACTGTGAGGTACCTATATATGATCTGCCACAAAGCACTTGACTCTGTACATTATAGGAGACTGGTAAGGAAGCTTGATTTTCTGGGCAGGAATATGGAAGAAACTAACTTAATGGAGGCACGAAAGGCTAAGAAGTGGCAATGGAGTGAGCTCAACAGTGTAGCAGTTAGCATTCCTGACCATGATGCATTCACGAACTGCCCTGGGTTGAGCATATACGTTTGAACCCTGGTTGCAGCATTCGGTCCATAGTCAACCCAGCTGTTCATCCACCCCTAAGGGTTGGTCAGTAAAATGAATGCACGGCTCATGGTAGGGAATATGTATATTCATTTATTATAAATAATCACTATTTCCTGCGTCAGCGAGGTAGCGCCAGGAAACAGATGAAGAATGGCCTATCCACTCACATACACATATATATACATAAACGCCCACAAACACATATACGTACATATACATACACAGACATTACATACATACACATGTACATATTCATACATGCTTGCCTTCATCCATTTCTGTCACTACCCCGCCCCAAAGGAAAACAGCATCGCTATCCCCTACTGAAATGAGGTAGTGCCAGGAATACAGACAAAAAGGTCACATTTGTTCACACTCAGTCTTTAGCTGTCATGTGTAACGTACCAAAACATTTATATATAAATATATACAGCACTGTTGGGATGACTTTGATTAGGGCCTCAGCTGCCCATGCTGTCTCATATAACATAAAAAAAGAAAAAAAAGTCATGAAGAGACTTTTGCCTTGCCCAACCACTTGAGGAAGTTCCAAAAGGAAACAGGTGACAGAGATAGAGAGAGACAGAGGGAACAGGTGTCAGAGACATAGACAGATAATTCAATGGATAAAAGATTAACTCAGTGGTTGGAAACAAAGGACACACGTTAAGCGAGCCTTCTCAAATGGGTCAAGATCACCAATGGTGAACCACTAGTATGCTTTGGGACCACTGTTCTTGTTCTATTTCAATGACTTGCCAGGACTAAACTCCTACCTGAACATTGCTGATGATGTTTGGTATCAATATCATGGGGTAAGTGTAAGTGGAGGATTGCATGAAGATCCAATGAGAACCAGAAAAATTCTAGAGCTGGTCTGATATTTGAATATCAATATACAACCTGAGGAAAAGTATAGCAATGGGGATAGAACTAAGCACCATGAACATTATCTACCTGGAAATATGCTGTAGGAATCTATTTGCAAGGAACAATTGAGGGTAGACAATGTTCCAAACCTGTTGCCACAGTCTTGCATTAGAAGAACAGTAAAGGAGAATTCTGTCTGCTGGGAAACATTCAAGCATATGGACAAAGGAACACTCAGCAAATTCACATCCTACATTAGAATAAAACTAGAACATGCTTATGAAGTTGCTTGATCAACACAATTAAAGAAGCATAAAATACTAAGACAACAATGATAATGTAAGAATTAATAGAGCCAAATTAAAAAAAAAAGTTAACAGGCCTTAAAATTTTCCCCCATGGAAGAAAGAAGACCTGATAGCACCTTTTTAAAATTTTCAATTGACTGCTATGCCCTGAGTGAACAGTTCTTTGAAAGATGCAGTTGCAAGGACAAGCAACCAAAGGCCATAACATGAAATTAAGCAAGAAACTTTAAAAAATATACAGAAGTCTTTTAATGTACATAAGTAGCGGGAAGATGGAATACAGGGAAAGATGACACTGTGAATGTGGACAGCATACCTAAGTTTAAAATGCTTTATGACAGTGAAGACAGTTCAAAATGTGGGGCCCTTTAAGTATAAAACTCCTTCCATATAGAGTACAATCAGGTTTTTACATATAGATAATTGCAAACACTTTAACCAAAATGTCCCACCAACAACAATAATTCGGTGGAGATTATATCACAGTTACTCTACCCTCCTAGTCATACATTATGTTACTTCCTTCATGCCAAATGCACAAACCCATTGAAAGGAAACTTATGTACAGGTTATTTATAAACCTCAAAACAATATCTTCATAAAGGCAGTGTTGTACCATGTAGGATGTTTCTGCCCACACTCACCTGCTTCATCCTGTGCTTACCTGCAAGGACATCAAAGAATTAGTTCATATTTCCCATAAAATCTTAATGTTAAATCATTTAAAATTAATTATTGGCATGACAATTCATATATGGAATCCCCTCTTTTGTGTACAAAAAAGAAATGTTAAGACACTGACATTTTAGTTCTTTTTGGCAGGAAATCCATACTTCAATAAATTCTTAAACCAATCCACAGTAGCCAAAGGAAAACTGGTTACACAATCAGGTATTCTTTGTTGGGGAAATATAGATCTCACAAATAAACATCTAATAATAAAAAGTAAAACTTCTTAATAATGTAACCAATACAATTCAACTTATAAGGCATAGGGGTAGTTCTTTATATTCATATCAAAGAACAAGCTATTATCATTCTTATTAGGCATACAATGAAATTGCTAATAGCTGCTTTACCCAAAAAACCCTTACTTCCCTCGTTAAATAATATGGTTAAATTTCGTATCTTCCATAGCACTAACATTTCCAAAATTAAATCAAGCAATGCAGGCCTTCAACTGCCAATCCCATAGTAGGCCTCTCATATCTAGAGAGAACACCAAAACTCTTCATGCTAAACTGACTAAGAATATCTAATTAACTGCAACTCAATCCACTACTGATCGATAAACCACTCCATTTCAAACAAGGATCTATAATCTGTAGTCATGCCAATAAATACAAGGGTAAATCACAAAATTACAATCAAATCTCAAATCTACAAACTGGTTAGGCAATACTGATTGTAACAAATGACATCAAATCCAATCTCCATCACACATGGACATCAACCACACATTAAGATAACCATCAACTCCACCAACTCACCCTGGGAGCCAATCAACAGGACATCAAAGAAAAGGTCAACTCCAGTCACATCACATTCTGCAAGTTGGGAAGAGTCAAATGTATCAACTAATAAACAAATAATGCTTGTAAATGAAAAAAACATGTAACTAATCACTCCAAAATTCTCAAAACATATATCAACCACTCCATTAAAAAAACTGCCATATGAACCAAATACAGTTAAACAATTCCAACAATACCAATTTAACTTTTACAAATTTCTTTACCGTAGTTTTCCCCAAAGAAAATTACCTAACCTGCTTTAGTGGTTACTTCCAATTTTCTTTCACACCTACATTTTGTAAACTAAAAATACCTCATGTCTTTCTTTCAAAGACTAAGAAGTGTATTTTTGCAACATTCATTTCTAAAAAGCTCTTTACTATGTAATTCCCCACTAAAAAGAAAAAATGTAAATCCTACTTGACTTGCATGGTGCTACACTTTGTAGATTCCCTGAGAGCCAGGATATGATTCATTAAATTTCTAATACCTCAACTACACCAACCCAGTTATTTGGCAAAAATAATGGCTAAACATCTGTCCAAATACAATGTACCATATGTTTCTTTTTCATGGTAAATGATCAAAAGCCTTAAGAAGTATCTGAAGCGTCTAATTTTTTACTGGCGTATCAAAATTCAAGGAACAAATGTTCTGATTTCCAATTTTCTTTTTACAAGCAAACAAATGCTATAAAATGCAACAAGGTTCTATAATTCTTTTTCTTCCAGTAAAGCAGGAGCCTTTCCAGTCTACTGTACCTCTATCTTATTCAGAAAAACTGTTACTCCTTACACAATGACTGTATAAACATAAGTGTTATGGCAGCAAAAGGCTAACACCGCATCATACCATCTCCCACAGGGCGGGGTGATATCCTTCTAAAAAGAGGTTTGGCTTTGTTAATTGCTTTAGAAATGAGCAACAATCTTCGAATAAAACTGTAAATGATCAGCTGCCAACTCTGATTTCTAACAGAGACTGAACCCAGGCATCTTCATACTTTGCACTTAACACTAGCCATATAGCATGGTAAGGTGAATTACAACTGCCATATATACCATTTAACTTGGTGAATAAAAGCATGAGCCATATTCAATTGATCTACCTGAATCATATATGCCATATTCAACCATATGTGATTTTGACTCATCATTAGATATCCTTGCAAGAGTGGAATATAATGCTCAAAGCAAACCAATCTAAGTTCCCTAATCTTTAACCTTACATAGACAGCACTCAAAAAGTCAGTAACTATCTGTGAAAAGAAGGTTTTACATCCCCAGCATCAACTCAATAGCACAACAAAATCCAATCCTAAACCAAAGGTCAAATTTGTATCCTAACTTTACCTATCATTCGGGATAATTAACATACACAATATATCAATATAAACACCCATCCACTCCGCATTTTGAGGCTCCACTTTTCCCCAACAGACACGACCAAAGCTACAAAACATAGCATAGCTTACCAGTCGAAGTCCAACTTAGTCGAGGCGAGACCAACACCCCGACACCAATCTTGCTGGACCTGGCGGAGCATCCCAAGGAATGTGGCAGCAACCTTCAACACACAGCGGAAAGACCACCATGCAATCTCGATGGATGGCCAAAGGGCCCATTTTCATATCAATGACTTCTTTCATATTCTGACTACAGCAACATTCAGTTATCAACATGCATGGGAATATCGAAGATTTCCAAACATATCTTCAGGCTTAGATGACAAAGGCTGCGATAAAGAAAATACTTCCCCACCACATATTTCTTCTTAACCTGTGGTATCTTTCAGCTGCTTCTGTCCATCACAAGCCATGAACTTTTAGAGCATACATAGTTTGGAGAGGTAGCTGTTTATTAAAATAGTATAGATCCCAGACACAAAGAAATCATGAGAATTATTCAACATTAGTAAAGTACATGACATCTCAAAGTCAGCTCCTAGAAGACTAATTCATACCAGTTAATTATGCTTTTACAACTACTAAAAATGTACACTTAAGAGTACCATACAATGAGAAATCTAAGGTTAAAATAAATCCAATAAACTGAAAACTAGTGAAAAATCCAAATAAAATTTTACTCAACCAGATTCATCTACATTCTTTCATGTTTCTTCTAGCAAAGAGTGCACACAAAGTAAACAAGCAGCCCAATGAAGTAATAAGAGGGTAATCACAGACATTCCACATATCTCTCCTTGTTAAACATCTCAACATTTAGCAACCCAATCTTAATCAAACGTCCATAATATCTCTATATAACATAAGAAACTAATTATATGAGCTGAATTCCTTGCAAACCTGTCCAACATGAGACACCAACCTGCAATCATATAGCACATGAAATCTAAACCATTTATCAACACCTCATAAACTCTGAAGGTAATCAACTATATACAATATTGAACATCAAAATGTTTCAGTCCAGGCCATCCTCTAAGATATTCAAAAAGTACACAGTGATTCCTTGGGTGACCAATGTATTGCACTGTTAATACATCAAACTTATCATTCTCTCACCAATTGCTACCAACACTGGTTAATCATCTTTAATATATTTTTTCAAAGCCCATTATACCCCTGTGTACTCTGAGGTTATCCCATAAATAGAAGAATTATGTGCACCAACTTTAATGTGGCAGCTATTTACTGGCAGGCAGAAGAATGAGCTGATGCACAAATAGAGGGCAATCCTACAATACCACCTATGAGAACCATTATTGGAGTAAACACTGGCCAAACAGACTACTGGAACACAATAACACAAGACCTCCGGTTATTACATGATGGACATTACGTACTTTACTTTTACACTGACACTATGTAACACTTACTTAAAAGAATCATGCCCACTATAACATGCAAGTTCATCTGAACTGCTGTTTACACCCACCCAATTATCTCAAAGTTTAGTAAAATACATATCATCTAGGGCCCTATGTGCACCAAATTCTCTATTTGTGTTGAAAGTTTACTTGGTGGTTGTAATTCCCTTAATGAAACCCCAATTAAAGTATCAGCAAAATCCCTGTGTGCTGCAATTTGACCATCAACTACTACTGCACTCTATCAAGTAACCAAATTCTCATTGACACCATGACAGCACAGTGCTTACTGCATAATGTAAAGGTGCTTCCTTTCACCGATTCCAATAATGCTAACTAAAGATACATACTCATTAAAGGAAGCTTGTTCACTAAAAATGGAAAGCTGTTTACAATTAAGTCAGATGGGACAGCCGAATTACGATGACAAATAAGAATTTAATGAATAAAAGAAGAGGAGCAAATTGAAGTTGAGTAGAATGGGGAGTAGGAAATAGGACATTACGCACAAAAAAGAGATTCATTGAAGGTCGAGGAGACAGAAAGACAGAAGAGCCGCTCAAGTACCAAAGGGAGAAAAGGTAGACTCTAACAGGGGAGGTAAAAGAGCTCAGGAAAACTAGGAAAAGAAGAGATGGAAATCTAACAAAAGGATAGAGAGGAAGCAAGAATGAGGAATATGTGGAAGAGAAGAAAGAGGGTATATGGTTGATGAAGGAGAGCTAAAATGGGAAGGGAGATTGAAAAGAGTTGGAGCAAAAGGTGGTGGTACAGGTGGCAGAAAGAAGATGCAGTCAGAAAGGGAAAAGGGGAATATAGATTGGAGAGGGAATGAGGCAAAGAGAAGAGATGAGAGGAGGAGTAAGCAAAGGGAACACATAAGAGAGAGGAAAGAAGGGAATCCAAAGGAATAGAAGGGAAAAGGGCAGTAAAGATGGTACATATGGGAGAGGTAGAATACTGGGCATGGCATGGAACAGGGAAAATGCTGTAAATGGAAGATGATAAAAGAATGGGAAAAGGATAAGAAGCAAGAAGGGAAGTGCTAAAGAATTAAAGAGAAAGGGAATAACTGGGAGGAGGAGATAAGACTACGAAAACCCAGCAGAACAGGAAAAAGGAAAGACAAAATAGAATTTGTAAAAAGGACAAAAAGAGAAGAGAAAGAGATGACAAATGGAGAGCTGGATAAGCAGAGACATGATAGTAAGAATGAAGAGATGATGTGAAGATAAGTTGAGGAATTGAGAGCAACAAACTGCATCAATATCATTTCTTCCTAATAGTCCCATTAGACACTAAGCTCAGCTTAAAATTTGATGTGTTCCCATTTGAAGAAGTATTCAAGTGGGCAGTAAACTTTCACCATAAATGTTCATTACTTCTCAATAACCTATGTCTGACTATACTTATAAACGCAACACCTAAAACAACACCGTGAGAAGAAATAAACATACACTAAGAGCAGAAAACAACACAAGCTAAGAAGGGTGCAACAGTGACTAAGAGTGGAAGGAAAATCATGCACTTGGTTGAAAACTGTAAAATGTCCTGTGACTGTTTGAGAGGTATTGTCTTTCCTTGCTGATGACCTCAAATTAAACATGTTTAGCTGCACTACCATCCCTGAGCCTTTTAACATGGCTATTACGTGAATATGGATCATGTGCTCGTGTCAACTAAAACATGCAAAATCCAGAAGATTTTTGTTCATAACCTTCTCCAAGATTGAAAAGGACAGTCATGTGGTGCTTGTCTATACATAGCTCATGTACTTATATATACTGAAATATGTTGCTCGTGTGCGTGTATATATATATTCATGCTTGCCTTCAATCCATTCCCCGTGCCACCCCACCCCAAAGGAAACAGCAATCGCTGAACCCATCTCCAGCTAGACAGCGCCAGGAAAACAAACAAAAAAGGCCACATTCGTTCACACTCAGTCTCTAGCTGTCGTGTATATTCTCCATTTCCCATGTGTGTGTGTGTCCAATGGTTGGGACCACATGTCATAGAGCATTGTATAAAGTTTATGGGTGTGTGTGTAGAGAATGCAGGGCAACTGAGTATTAAGTGCTACGTATATTCTTTACAGTAAATGCATTGTGCATTTTCAGGGTCTTGGGATGTGTTGAAATGGTGCCTGCTGTGTTGTGGTGAAGTCCAGAGCATATATGGGAAAATATGACTCATGTTTGTGTGGGAGTGTGGGTTTTGATGCGTGTATATCTGCTGGGTTGGAGTTTAAGACTGAGATGGGAGGTCCACTGTCGAGTGCTTGTCAGGTTATTTCAGTATGTATTTTTTATGTCAGTATTATATTTGTTACGGTGGAAGGATCTGTGAGATGGGGCCACGCACTTCAAGGATAAGCTCTTAATTTCTACTAGGGGGTTGGTGGTTAGTAAGAGAGTGGTTTGGGTGGAAGGGGTCAAGTACTCTTTCATAGAATTAAATGCCAAGCAAGGTGATGGACTATACTGAAAAAAATTTCAATTCATTATGACGGTGTTGTGTATGTGTGGTTGCTAGTTAGACAGTAATTGTCCTGACTGCAATATTTTGTGGTTTGCAACTGTTAAATCTGTAAATTTGCTTTTGAAAGAGTTTAAGAAGAAGGCAAGTGAGGTATAAAGTGGAGCAGATGAAATGTATGTAGAGGAAAAGTGATTCTTTTTCTGGTTCAAATCTGGCACAAGTTGAGGTTCTTAGGACATATAATTTGATATACTTTATGTTGATGTTATTGATGTAGGGATGAGCATCTTGTGTGTTATATGTGATGCCTTGCATGGTTGTTGTATATGACAAAATTCGAAATATTTGCAGTCTCCCACCTTCGTAAGATAGCAACACGAACAAAAAAATAATCAACAAGGCTTCCACTGTATCTGATCCCAATCATTCCTCTAACATCATCTGGAATATCCCTAACCCTAATCATTTCTCAAACTACATCTGTCCCTCTTTTCTGTTGTTGATCTCTATGCCTTGTTCCTTTTAAATCATGGCCAGCCTATCATCTGCCACACATTCCACAAGCTCCTAATAAAAAAAAAGACAACCAGACCATATACCCTCTCGCATCTTCATTCTATACATTCTCATAATTCCAACTGTACAATGCAAACTATCCATCTCTAATGACATTCTTTAACTTATCCTGACCAACACATTCTTAGCTTTCACAGCCATACATCTGCACAGGGACAAGAACTCCTTCACCCAAGCTTGTGGCACCTATTAGGTTTAAACAGTTTTCATTCACCAAGGCTTTCACTCTTTTACTCTTCCAGTTTTTCTCACTTGCATGACTCTTTCAACTGCCTTCCCTCAACCATCCTTACTGCATATCACCCCCATATTTTCAAACCCAACCACAATTACAGTTCTTTAATATGCAAAGTAAATCTGACAATCAGGCCTTTGTTCCTTTACAAAACCTGCAATTCTCAAACAATCCACTGCTCTGCATTTCACCCTTAAATGTTGATCAACATTGTAAAATGTTATGTACAAGAACAACAACCAACATCATGCGATCTTTTTAACTTTAAGCCTCTTTTTAAACATCCACCTGATCTTTCGTACAATCAGTAGCCTATAGAAGTCTCTTCCAATTGCCAGGCAGAAGCAGGGAAAAAAATTCTGATATTAATGCTATTGTGATAACCAATGAATATGCACAGCTACCAACCTCTCAGACTGAGAAGAGAAGCCCTGCAGAAAATACTGTTGGATGTGGATGACATAAGTATTGAATAAATAAATTACTTTTAAGAAGCATTTTCATGGGAGTGAGGAGGAGGAGGAAACCCAAAATGAGATCCCTCCATATGCATCCTTACCACCCTTAAACTTATCCTTTGTCTCATCACATAGAAAAAATTACAAACTACTTAATTTTTCATGGATGTAATGTTCAGGTGATGGAGGACTTTACTCAATGTTAGTGAAGACCAAAAATATTTCCCATTAAGTATGAGAGTGCAGGGGATGAATGGCTGGCATATGGAGAATTGTATTTTTTTTAAAAATATGGAAATATTCTACCAACAGCTTTCTTCATCCCAAGAATTACTTAAAGAGAAAATTAGGTGCAACTTTTACAGTTTCTTCTAAAATCTTGAGGGAGAAGCAGACACTTTCCAAGTTTGTCTCCTGCTCCACAAATAATCCTGCTAAAAACAACTGTCATTTATTTCTCTCATCTATTAATACACATGATACGAGTTCCTCCTCATCTACATGATAAAGAGTTCCTCCTCCTCTACAAATTTTCCATGGTGACAATGTGATAGCATGAGAAAGAGGCCAACAGCAG
>JAUUDZ010028786.1:0-11063 GCA_032361705.1 Panulirus versicolor | reverse complement strand
TGGCAGTTGAGGGAATAATTGGTGTACATGGGGTGTTCAGTGTTGTAAATAGAAATGGTGAAGAGCTTGTAGATTTAGGTGCTGAAAAAGGACTGGTGATTGGGAATAACCTGGTTTAAAAAGAGAGATATACATAAGTATATGTATGTGAGTAGTAGAGATGGTCAAAGGGCATTACTGGACTATGTGTTAATTGATAGGCATGTAAAAATGTGACTTATGGATGTCAATGTGCTGAAAGGGGCAGCTGGAGGGATGTCTAATTACTATCTTGTGGAGTGAAGGTAAAGATTTGTAGAGGTTTTCAAAAAAGATAGATACATAGATAGAAACAGACCTATTTCCACTTGCCCACACTTAATGTGCCGTTGAGTCATTTCTAACCAACAGCCCAAGCCCATGCCAATTTTCAAACTCATCTGTTACCCCTACAGCAATTTTATTAAGGTAAGAATGCTTTTATTACACTTCTTTTTGCATAAATTTTTTTACTAAAAGTCTTTGCTTGATATGCATTTGAAATCTCTAAGGATGTCAGAGAAGGGTGGGAATGCGAGGCTGGAAATTCTCCCTTCCTGCAATATCATTTTCTACAATTAAGATCAGGAGGAGGAGCTAAGAGGGGATTCTTCCTCAACTGCTTTGCCATCTGTTCCTGATGCAATCTTGCTAAGGTGGGATGCACATATTAACAAAAAATTTTGCTCAACAAAGAGTTCCAGTTATAATCATAATTAAAACTGAGTAGGTAAAGCACGATTAAGCCATTGTTCATCTTATGCAAACATAAGTATGTTAAAGTAGATAAATAAAAACTGTCCTGTACAAAAAGGTTGGAACATGGGTTTGGTACGGAAAATATCCATAATTACAGGTCAAAAGCAAATTATACTCTACCCAATTGGTATAAAAAACCTATTACCATGGGAAACTGCCTCATGATTGTAGCTGTGTGTGTGCTAAAAATGTTATTCAGGTAACAGAATACTAACTGGACAGTCCATTGTAACATCTCTAATGATGATAATGAACCAACCTGAAGGCTAAAATACAGTTTAAACTCAGTTATTTCTCATGGATGGTTAATTCCTTTAATAACCATGCATTTTGACATTAAAACATTTGTTGAATCCGGTACAGTATACAGACAATGAAGTGCTGTCAATACGATAAACCAGGCATATGAAGTGTTAGGGGAAACCACAGTAAGATCTATGGAGCTTGGATGAGCATAATGGGGCTCTAGCTTTGATACACTATCTATAACAACTGCAATTGTGAGCAAATGAATCCATTCTTCATCTGTTCCTAGTAATACCTTGCAATGTAGGAAAGGCCATACAAGTATAAAAAAAAATTCTCTGAATTCTATAATCATTAAGCTCACCATCCCAACCATGAACAAATTAAATAGTCATGGAGACATAATAACATATCTAAGAAAATATAATTTTAAAGAAAATTAATACTTATGCAATGCTTTGGCAGGGAGGATATAAAGTACCCTATTATCACCACATTTCACTGTATATAGTTGATATTTTGAGCTTATAATAAAAATACACTTTTATTACTACCTTAAATCTGTGATATGCTGATGTGGAACTGTTACTAATGGAAACATGAAAGGGGTGCATAGGCTGAGCAGTAACATCCAATGTGCATTCTATATTTGTCACATCACGGAGCCGTGCTCGAAATGCATATTCTGCTAATGCTTGCATTGCTACCACTGTATCCTGAAAATAAAGATCGTCAATCATTTAGTACTTAGACACATGAGAAAAACTTTATGTAGATGCAATTCAAAGTTGCATTATCTTTATGTCTTTAAACAATCACCAAACATACTTTACTTATATACATTTCAAACTACTAGCATTATGAGTAATACTGATGTTATAGCTTACAAAAAAAAACAGGTAGATTGTATGTTAAAGAAACTGTTTTCATTCCAATTTAAAGTTAAATGTTTTCAATTCCTTTAAATATTCACCAAACAGATTTTGCTGATATGCATATGAAACTACTGGGATTAAGAATAACGTTGATATTATAGCTTAAGTAGGTTGTACGCCCAAGAAATGTGCTCTAATTCCAAGGTTCAATTCTGGGTCTTGACAAGGCAACATATTGCATACCACATTCATTCCAGGGGCTTTTCTCATTTCAAACCTGCATATAAATTCTTTAAACTCATCTTTGGATACTGTTTCTTGTGCCTGTAATTATCCTTCCCCTCTCTGCATCCCTATGCATGATATCACTGCTTCACTTGTTTCATGATATCAACTCCTTGAAATATTCCTTTCATCAGTTACACAGTTCATCCAATCAAGTTGAGAGGCACTTCATTTCTGCTACTTTCCCCACTTCTATCTCTCCACTATTCCTTCCAATACAGTTCTTTTTTTCTAAACACTGAACTTTCTTCCAAAATTTTCATTTGGTCTTTGCTTTCCCTCCCTTCTCATCCTCTTTACTCTTTTATTACTTTCCTTATACTACTGTTTCATCTCATCCCAAACATTCTCTTGCAAATTCTCATGACTTCAAATATGTATCCCTCTTGTTTCTTATATTTGTAACTTTCATTCCACTACACAAAGCCACTTCACTCTTCCCCCATTTCACTTTCTTACTATATAAACCTCTGCTGCCTTCAATATACTCTCCTTGAGGAAACACCACATATTCTCATTCCTGTCTCCATCTGCAGCCACTTTATCCTCCATCTTCTTCAGGTACTCCAGCCTTGTTTACTGTTCACTGGATTTCTCCAATGCTGCTATCCTCAAGTCATCAATTATTAACTCCCTAGGTTACTGTATCCACATTCCCTAATCCTCATTTTTGCTATTACGTCTAACCTCATTTTTGTTATATCATGAGCCAAATTCAACATTTTCTTCACTACCTTTGTATCTAACACTTCCTTCCTGATTTTCACATCACAACATTATCTGTAAATGTCATTTGCTCATTTCTTTCCCACTTTTCCATATATACATATGAATTATCTTGGATTCAAAGAAGCTATATGTCATGAACATACTTCTCTCTTCATAGACATCTACCAGAAACTCACCACTGGCTTTCAGACTTGGTACTTCCCATTCTCCTATAATACCACCAATTTCTCATTCCCAATGTTTGCATTCAGGACTCCTCCCAACAATGCAAATTTTTTCTTAACCTCCAATCTATCAGTCTATGTAGACAGCTCTAAAATTTACATTTCTATACTTTTTAACACCTCAAACTCTTAGTGCCAATAAAATGGCTATGCTTTCCTTAGCCTTCTTTCAATTTAGAACACAACTTTCCCTTCTAATCCTTTCCACAACTTTTCTTCTTGTTCCTTTCCTTCCTCTCACACTTAGTAACTTACCTAAAAAATGCATTTTCCCTACTATAAGCACTTCCAATCTCCTACCCTTAAATTCCTTTATCAGTTCTCCTTTCTTCCTTTCTTCTCACAAGCCATTAACATTGAAGGCTCCTAACTTTTTTAAAGATCTCAATCTTCCTCCATGGGATCTTCCTGCAATTAAATACCCTTCTGTCTCCAACCACATGGGGTCACTAGCTGCTTCATGGAGGTGTCAAGTATTAAGTATTTTGAAGAAATTCTATTAACCAGTTTACTAATAAATAGTTGGCTGGATAGGAAAGGAGGAGGGATAGGGTTTGAGCACAGACCAATGACATGACATCTTGAGGGGCTATTGCACAACTGGAATGCTTTAGAAAGCACCAGACACATTTAGACAGACATCAATGGGGTGACACTCCTTGCTACTCCCTCTCTCCCCTCCCCATTCCTTGCTTATTAGTGCTCCTTTGTGGAATTCTTCATCAGTTAAATTATTATTCCTATTTGCAGATTTTTCTTATTAAAATCATTCTTTGAACTTTTTTATTTCCTTAAAGAAGATATCTCTTAGAAACAGAACAGCTGTTATCAGACTCTGTGTCTATCAATGCTAGGATTATGGTAGGCTATCACAACGAATATGATGTAAAGGAACCTTATAGTTTAGTAAAGGAAGACGACTGTTACATGCACAAGAGAGTGAACTGCCACCCTTTGTTTCAGATGGCTCAATGAGAGACCTCAGGACTGGCCTCAGGTACAACAGTGGTCCTTGTCTAGTAAACAAGAGTACAATGCAGATATCCTCCACCAGATGGCCTTTATACATTTCTTAAATGCATGCACAGTGGACACTAACTTGCAATTCACTTATCTACATCCCAACAAATTAAAATGATGGTGATGCCTCTATTTATGTAGAGCCAGATAAAGGGTGAGCAAAGGAATACAGCACTAGTATCATCAAAGGAGAAAATCACCCACTAGCGTAGTCCTAGTTCTAAGATATTTGCCACAAAACAAGAAAGGCAGCAAATTTTCTTTCTGAAATGACTTTACACTAGCTAACTATGGCACATAAGTTAACATTATCTCAAGAAGATAGGTACCAGTTGCTTGCTTACACAATACTGTGATCTCTCTCCATGACTTCATATGTGCAAATCTATGATGAGTGCATACAACATACTGCTTTAATGTACATGATTATCAAAAATAACAAACCTGATCATTGCTCATTAATGTGCTGAACAACCTTAAATGAATCCCCAACAACAGATCCAAATGCGTTGGCTAAACTTTGAAAGTTCACCATGGCACTGGTCGTCATCTGCCTAAGAATCTCAGGTGGTCTACCAAGTTCTTGCTGCCACTCAGACTTGTACTTTGACTAGGGTTCATTAGTTACTAGCCCCCAACCCCCTTTGCAGTATGCATTACTTCAATAACTAAGATTTGTTTGTTGTGCAGAAGGAACATAGAGTGATGTACTGCCATCTGCTGGAGGTGACAAATAGCACAGGTGTGTTTACATCACATGTAATTTGCCTGGTATTGATGTTCAGCTGTTTGTTGTAATAGTAGGGTCACAAATATTCAGTTAATATATTTTTCAAGCTATAGAGCATCACAAACAAAGCCCAGATGGAAATACTGAGCATTATGTTCTAAACTTTCTGCCAGGTTTTGAAAATAAACTTGTCTACCAATTACTGTCCTATTACTTTGTATTTTGTCTCTAAAGTTTTTGAACTACCTAACTTTATCTGTACTTTCTATTTCTTTAAGCATTCTGGATCTCACAGTCTCTTCTCTGGTCATTATATGGTTCAAGCAAGGTCAAATCAACTGGGGATATCATTTCCTATTAATGTCTGTATCCTGTGTGAGAAATGGCGAGGAATTTCACTCAGAAAATTTCTGATAAGGTGTGGAACAAAAGCTTCATCATTTACCCCTTAACTCTTCACTTGGGTTTCCTTCCTAAACCCTGAGAATCTGTTCTTCTAGCAGTTTAAAAAAAATGTATTTAACTTATAATCTTATCCCTAGGGATTGGGGAGAAAGAATACTTCCCACGTATTCCCAGCATGTCGTAAAAGGCAGCTAAAAGGGGAGGGAGTGGGGGGCTGGAAATCCTCCCCTTCAGTTTTCACTTTTCTAAAAGAAGGAACAGAGAAGGAGGCCAAGTGAAGATTTTCCCTCTTAGGCTCAGTCCTCTGTTCTAAACACTACCTCGCTAAAATGGGAAATGGGATATACGTATGAAAAAAAAATTCAGACATTCATATATCAACGAAAAAATATTTCATAAGTATAGTTAATCCACTATTTTCGCTCAGAAATACTTTAAAGTTTTCTAGATGATTCAGCACATGGCACTAAAAAAACAAAACAAGGAAAAGACCTCATGTTAAGTGAGCTACCACTGAATGTGTCTTATTGCTTATTTTTCTTATATTCAAAATTTTATTACAGATTAATATGTTTTATCATATATAATAAGTCTTTTTTCATTATAATCAATATGATTTGCTGATGATCTTTTATAACAGTAAAATCACAAAAGCCTGTAAAATCATCAGTTGCACCAGCCAAGCGCAGTGCTGTCAAGGTCAGGCAGGTGCTAGCAACACTGCCTCAAAGTTTGCTTTAAATGGCTTCTCCTGCCTAATCTTAGTCAACTTTTCAAGCTGGGAGAGTTCATGTCCATAAAATCACTCTCCACTCATTCCAAAGACTAATTATTATCATCATTTATTTCAGGATCATTTACATCTAAAGGAGTTGCCCAGCTTTCAAAAATATCCATCTTGAAGAGTTAATGGGGTTAAGCTCTCAACTTTAGACTCTTCTCCCCCATTCCGTTCTCTTGTGTCCAGCTCTTTCTCTGGTATATCCATTTCCATAACTGTTGATGGATCAACCCCTACTTCGTTCCCTATGAATAATGATGTTCCTCATGATTCTGTCTTTCTTTTCATAAAAAGACTTTCTTCAATAAATAACTCTATACACTAAACACTAGTTACTTAACTCTGCATTCCTCCACTTTTAAAATCCACTTTATCTTTTGTTTGATTTACATCTCATTTCACGACCATTACTTCTGTAAATAAATTTTTGATACAATTTACCTGTGGGACGTACATAACCTTATGAACCTGAAACTCTTTTTCTAAAACTTCTTTATCTCACCCAATGGCTCAAAATATAACCTAATCTAAAAGAAATGAACAGACATGGTATTACTGGATTAGTGAATATATTTGGAAATCCCACACTACTAACATAACTAAGACTTTTGTTTTGTTTATATTTCAAAGCTTTTTCTACTTCTGAGCAGTTACTCCAATAAAACTAAGTACTGCTCTCATATCTGAGGTGGCTTTAGCTCTATATACTTACATGAGAGAGTTCAGTCTAAAACAATCAACCTTACCAGATCTCTTAATGTGGCTTCAAACTGTGTCTCTACCATTATGTAGACAACATAACTATCAGCATGCCACTGCTCTATATAATAACTGTTTGACCAATGGCAATCAAAGGTGGGATTCTAAGATGTCCAATACTTACTCTACAATACAAAGCTCTTAAAATTTTTAACCTTTTCACGTTTTCCTAACACCTATGACTTGCCCCCTTTTACAGGATAAGCTTACAGTTTCCTCAAAACCTCTTAGATTATTCTTCCTTTTTTTTTTTCTTTGTTCTCCATCTTTTTTTGGCTTCTTTTCTGCTTTATCCATGGGCCTCAAATCAAAGAGGACTTCGGTCTGTGACGGGTCTTTTCAGCAGAGAATGACTAACTGCAAGCAAAACCTATATTTTTAAGGAAAACATGAAAAGCTTTCAGAGCATACTGTAATTTGAAGTGAACCTTCTTGTTAAAGTTTTACTTTGGTCTAAATTGATGTATGTTATTTACTGCTGGAAAAAATAGAAATAGACCATCTGTCTCACTTCTAGGACAGTAAGACAAATACTTACCACTGTTGACATGAAAGCACAATCCCAATCCCTAACAGCATTGAGCCATCTCATTATTTGTTCTGTGTTAGCTGTAACACCCTCTTTGGTTAGTAAGACCAGAAGAGCATAGCCCGTTGTCTCCACAGCATGCGAATCCCATTGCTCAGGTTCTCGTGGGAGTAGAAAGGCTTTTTGATTATTTTCCTGACGTCTCGAGTGTGTAGTGATAGGCATACGGGACCAGTAGGTCATGTCACCTATTGATCAGAAATAGAGAATAATGAAAAACTTCGTTGTTTTGACTTTATATGAAGCAAAATACACTTAAAGCAAGGTTTTTGCAAATGAGCATATTCTATTGCCAAATTTTTCTTGGATGATCAACTTAACCCATATGAGACGAACAAACCAACATCAAATTCTTTCACTGGGGAACAAATACATGAAATAATGGTCTTCTCTGAGTCCTTTACATGAAAAGAGGGCTTTGTTTTCTATCTCTTTATTCTTTTAATCATGATTTTCAGTTAGATATAATATACGCCTTGCATAAGATGAAGTGTGACAAAGCAGCTGGAATGGATGAAGTCACATATGCATTTCTCAAGAAAGGGTTGACAGTGTTGCTGATTGGTTAGTTAGGATACTCAGTATATGTATGGCTCATGGTTAGGTGCCTAAGGATTAGCAAAATACCTGTAAAGTGCTACTGTATAATGTTAAAGAGGACAAAACTGAATGTTTGAATTACAGATGTATAAGTTTGTTGAGCATGGTTGGTAAGTTGCATGGCATGCAAAGAGAATCATATTAGGAATGATAAGGATATGTGAATCAGGGATTTACTATGAGGAATCTGAGTGAGAAATACTTAATGACAGAAATATGTTTGCTTCATTCATGAATATGGAGATGTATAACAGGATGGCTAGAGATGCTTTGTTATAGGTATTATAAATGCATAGTGTTGGAGGAAAGCTACATGAAGGAGTGAGGAGCTTTTATGAGCAGAGCAAGGACTTTGTGTTGGTAGGAATATGGGTAGTGAGTGGTTCCAGGATGAGGTGTCTGTAGCAAAGGTGTATAATGTCACTGTGACTGTTTAACCTGTTTATGGTTGGGGTTGTGAGGGAGGTGAATGAAAGAAACTTAGAGAGATGGGGAGGTCTCCAGTCTCATGGGGGTGCAGGGGGCCTGCGAGGTGGGTCAGTTGCTGTTTGCTGATGAGGCACCTCTAATATCAGATTCGAGTGACAAACTGCAAAAGCTCATTTCTAAGTTTTCAAGAGTGTGTGGGAGGGGAAAATTGAGTTATGGCAAATCAAATTAGGGATACTGAGTTTAACAAGAGGAGAAGAGATGTTGGTGTGAGTGTGTTTCAATGGAAAGGACCTGAAGGAAGATAAGGAATTCATATAACTGGAAGTGAACAAGGCAGTGAATGGGACCGTGGAAACTGAAGTAGGCCATATGGTGGGTGAAGGTGGGTATGGGTCCTGGGTGCATCAAGGACTGCATGGAATGATGGATCACTGCTTATGAAAGATAGGTATGTTTGATGGTAAAGCTGAGCTGACAGTGTTGTATGGACATAAGGCATGGGCACTAGATGAAAAAATGACAGAAAAGGGTAGGTAAGTTGGAAATGAAACACTGAAGGACAATGCATGCTGTGAGAGAGTTGATGCATAAGAAATGATAGAGTAAAGGAGGAATGTGGTAGCAAGTAGGGGGAGTAAGAAACAACTGAAGATGATGTGCTGAAAATGTTTAAAAATTCTGAGAATGATGAGTGAGGAAAGGTTGACTAAGAAGGCATCCATGTCTGAAGTGGTGAAACTGAAGAGGAGGTGGAAGGATGGAGTGAAATATGCTTTAAGTGGCAGGGGCCTGATCTTGCAGGAGGGTGTGAAGTGTGCATGACACAGTTTGAATTGCAATGATGTAACAGGGGGCTACATACTATCAGTGGGCTGAACCAGGGCATATAAAGTGATCAGAAAAAGCCATGAAAAGGTGCATGGGGTTTGGCTGTTAATAGGAAGCTCTTGTTTCAGTATATTATACATGAAAGCTTAAGTGCAGATGTGAGCAAACAAGAGAAAGAAGAATAAAAAATTCATACATTTACTAATTACTCCATGACCTCTTTCTGAAAGGATCCTCTCTTTATACCAGGACCCTTTTTCCAGGGACTCATGCAGTTCCAAAGCTGAGCTACACTCAGGAGCAGGGACATAATGGATTCCTTTGATGGGAGAAGTTCTTTGACAAGGTTGTACTCTTTTTCGTCAATTGATGATGATACACCTGCACTTCAGTAAGTGCCTTGTTATAGTTATTAGGAAAGACATGAGAGGGTTGAAAGTTCCCAAGTTATCAAAATGACCCACCCATGAATTGCCAACTGTCATACAGTAATCATTTGATGCTGCTACTTGCCAAGTATTGTGTAGCTGTTTCATGTGTGGCAGGGTGGCGACAGGAATGGATAGGGGCAGTAAGTATGAGTGTGTACATGTGTATATATGTCTGTGTATGCATATGTATGTATATGTTGAAATGTATAGGTATGTATATATGCATATGTGGGCGTGTCTGTATATACATGTGTATGTGGGTGGGTTGGGCCATTCTTTCGTCTGTTACCATGCACTACCTCGCTAACGCAGGAGACAGCAACAAAGCATAATAAAATAAAATATTGAATATAAGAATTTGAGAATTTTTCTTGATTCAACGTGTTAGAAGGAAATGAAAGTTATGGAGCTCTAAAAAAATCATAATTTCCTCATTAAAGCAGAATATAAAATCTATTCAAAGTACTCGTGAAAGACTCTGAGAAGCACTATATGTGAATCAATTCAAAAGCACGAGGCTTCTTTCTGTATGTGAAAAATATGCAAATCACAGAGATGACACACAACTCATTTGTCATGTTGAAAGGCAGCATAAACTTCATAAAATCAAGTAAGTCTATCTAACAGTAATCACTTCCTCAACAAACAGTCATGGAATGCATGCCAAGTCATAAGAAGAGTTGACTGGTGTCTAACAATCCCTCATAAATAACCCTGGCTAAATGTCAGTTTACTGAGTACTCTCCTTCTAGCATTAAATATCCGACAAGCATGTTCTCTTGTTTGACACATCTTGAAACTGATTAGTAACTTAATATGTTTTCTAAACTAATAGTGCATATAAAATATATATAATTTGAGCCTTATTATCAAGTTTGATTTGTAAGATATGTGAGATAAATCTAAAATATAAATACATTATATGTAATGTAGATGACAAAAGTATTTGTGAATTCTATTTTGTATGTCATTTCTAAGACAATGGCATTTTGTTCATACACCAGCAATGTAACATGAATGCTTATATACCACTGACCTGTAATACTGTGAACCTTCAACTTTTTGGAAGAGCTGTATCTCTTGGTGGGAATGTATTTCTGGCACTACAGTTGTAATATCATCTTCGAGTGTGTATGTTGCTTCTGCTTGTAGCCATGAGTGGCATGATGGAAATAGCCCCTAAATATATTAATATGATTAAAATCTTTTGAAAATTGTTAGATTATCACTAAAAATTCCAGACACTACAATTACTAAAAATTTTGGGTCTATAATAACATAAAAAGCTACAATAAAAAATGATATATTTTGTCTCAACAGACCTTTGCAATGCACAAAAGCTTCCTCAATGA
>JAUUDZ010028753.1:0-11064 GCA_032361705.1 Panulirus versicolor | reverse complement strand
ACCTCACAGTGACCCAGGGGGAGGCGGGCCAAGCACCCTGGACCACCAGCCGACCTCACAGTGACCCAGGGGGAGGCGGGCCAAGCACCCTGGACCACCAGCCGACCTCACAGTGACCCAGGGGAAGGTGACCCGCTACACTATATCAAAGCCGTGGAAAATGTGCCTCTCGGCAAACTAACCACTATGGATGGCGTGTTTGATGAGGTAAATGGCTATCACGCTTCATGAAGGTTAAAAACGTAAACGTTCCTATCAGCAAGTTACGGTAGTTCTCTGGTATATTGTCAGCCATTCGTGCAAGTCTCAAGGTCGGCGTCTGTGTTGGTCATGTCTGCCAGTGATCACTATGAGGGAGGAATCCTTCAGGTCCAGTACTGACACCACTAAGACATTTCATCCTCAAATTCTCCATTCAAACTACATTTGTTAAAACCAAAGCCACAAGTTTAACACAAGCAATTACATCTGAAACGTAAATGAAATACTCACCGTTTGAGATTAACCTGATTCTTCAGATGAACCTGATTCCTCGGGGAAAACGTATCTTGAATATCCTTTACAGTAGCCATCTTCCAAAGCCAGAGAAGTTTTGTCTCATATGACACCAAAATACCATAAAGTGAGATCATTTATAACAAGCCAATATCCCTTCACCTGGTGGAACACGTAACAGTGCATGTATATTCCTACTACAACACATAGTCACAATAATCACAATAATTAACGCATAAAACTCACAAACTGGTGTAATACCTTCCAAACTTTCGAGTCACGTGACGAGAATGTTACCAAGACCGGAGAGTCACATATCAAGACGCACACCATTTATAATTCTATTTCTAATACATACCTAATAAAAGCACTAATACAGTGCATTATAGTTATTTTTCTTTTCCTAATTCGTTTACAAAGTTTTGTAGATAATATATGTAAGTAATTGTAATGATAATAAATTGTTTTATCTTACATTCAGGAGATGGCAGTTAGAATGTCAGTGAGCGGATTCGAAAACTTCTTTTAATCAAGTTCATATGTATTAGTGAAATCTAATAACTGAGGATGTAATGAAATAAACTGAAATTAGGAGTAATGTTATTCAGTATGTTTTCTCTTATATAAAATGAAAAATGAATTGGTGTTGCTCATTTTCTTCAATTACCTCAGGATTCAAAGCATGAAATATATAGGGTAGACTACTTTAGATTTCATTTTCAGTCCCAGAGTTTCTGTGATGTTAAGCAAGAGCACTTTTATCTTAAAAGGAATTATATAATTATTCCATCACGGTATAGTGCAAAGGAAATGGAGGTTGATGGTCACATAATAGAAACCTTTGCATGGATGTTTGGTGCAGTTGCACATAATAGTGCCAAACTTGTCAAAATTAGATTGTGTAGATGTCAAGTATTTGTGGTTGCTGGGCAACCAGTGGTTGTTTCGAGTGCACTATTTTGTGTGGGCTCCAGCAATGTTATATTTGCTTCTGAGGCTGGCAAACCAAAAAGGTAAGGTGTAGTTAACAGTGGAACGAATCGTTATGTTTAGCAATTTTTTTTTTTCTACAAAACCGGTAACGTAGTGTTCTGAGAGCAGATGTGGGTAGTGGCTGGTGTGTGTGTGTGTGTGTGTGTGTGTGTGTTATGCCAACAGGTGTTTTGTTCAGAATGACTGGAGACTGTGAACTGAATTAGTGTCTGCCTGGAGGTAAAAGGGTGATTGCAGACTTGTGTAGAAATGCAAACGTTGTTCCAACTATGTAATGTAGTGTTTCATGATTTCGCTGTTACTGTGTATCAGTATTGAGGTGTGTGTCGTCTGCATTTAAAAAGACCATCCTGTTATTTATAAATGGTTGTGGGATGTCATGTAACAAGATTGAAGAAGGTTGGAGAAAGAAATTTTCCTTGAGGAACTCCACTATAAAATAAAGTGAATTCAATGAGTGACTGCCATGCTTAAAACTGGCTTAAAATTGGCTAACTACTGTTCCACTTTATCATTATATGTATGTGTGCGTTGGGGGTCAAGCATCTTTTGTTGATGTCTATTGCCTCTTGTATTATTATCATTTCTAATATTTCATAAATGCTTATCATCTCCCATGTTAGCGAGGTGTTATCTGGAACAAAGAAACAGCCTCATTCACTTACATCCAGTTTCTGCTGTCATATAACGCACTGAACCAGAGCACCCACCTTCAATTGGGCCCCACAGACTTACCCATGGTTCCCCCGACCACTTCAAATGCCCTGGTCCAGGCAAATGACAGCACCTAATCCCCAGTAAACCACTCCACTCCAATTCACTCTATCCCTTGCATGCCTTGTACCCTTCTCTTTTCCTCAACCATCCTCTCCATATTTCTATACCATTTCAGCACTGTCTTTTCAGTTCATGTCATACACACCCCTCTTACCACCAACCTCTCTTGTGTCCTATCATACCCTATTATTTCCTATTTAATCAACCCTTATTACACCACATGCTGTCCTCGAACTTTTCATTTCCAACACATTAATCCCATCCTTTATATTTCTGTCTACAGCCCACACCTTATAACCATTATCATCATACAACCCCAGAACCACTGATCCAGGGGATCCTGCACTTTTAAGTCTGTGTTACATATATCACAAGAGACAGAATGGACTCCTTTTGAAGTGAGAAGTTCTCTGACAAGACTGTAGTCTATTTCGTCAAAGGACAATGAAACAGTCTTACCTAAGATGACTTCACTCAAAGTATAACCTTAAGCAGGAGTCCAGTAACACTGTACGTAAGTATATCGGAACAAGTAATGTTCACACTTACATCAGTCTAAACTATCTCATTGCTGCATACCCAAGAATCAAACACAGACCACTAAGAATGGTTGGCAGAGAGCATTCCCAGCACCATCAGCCTGCTAAAGCTGTCTTTACCAAGCTACTACTGCAGCTCTAGAAGGGTAGGACAGCCTGCTCACAGTTCAATCCTGAGATAGCAGCAAATCGACTTATAGGTACTTCAGTAATCCTGTAAATATAAGAAAGTGCAATGTACACATGTAAACCATCATTCTGAGCAAATTAAATAGAAATGGTGAAATCACATACATTTGATGTGATACCTGAAACCACTCACCCTTCTCCCTCCCTAGTTGTATACATGCCTTACACTCTCAGTCATATCTCCTCACTGGACCTGGTAGCTTTCCTCTAACAAATATTTGTAATACCTTCCATGAGGCATTTCTGTCACCACCACTCCTAAAATTATATCATCCCTCCTAAAATTACACTGTCCCTCCCTAATCAGATGTTCTGTGCATACTACCACTCTCTCACTCACCACTCTCCCATATAACTTACCAGGAATACTCAGTTGACTTGTAGCTCTGTAGTTTGACCATTAACTTTTGTCTTCCTTGCCTTTACAGAAAGGTACTCTACATGCATTCTGCCAGTCCTATTGCAAGTCCCGTTGGGCCATAAAAATAATTAAGGCCTGCCTAATCGATCAACACCATTAGCCAATTTCTTGAAAAACTCAACCACAGCAACTACTGCCACACTTCATCTCATGCAAGGCCTTCCCTGTTTCCTCTCTTTTAACCAAACCATTTGCCAATACTATTTTTCTACACTCCACCCCAACCCATACCTGTCATCTTGTCATCTGACACATTAAAAAATCTTTCAGACTACTCACTCCATCACTTCTGCCACTTTCTTATGCACATCTCTCAATCGATTGTACTCCTTCCCTATACATACTGTCACACGTCTCTCTTTGCTCTTTTAATAACATTTCAACTCCCTCATCCCACCCATGGGTATCTTTACTAAAGAGAAAACAGAACAACTTGCAGTTATTGTCAAACATGTGATGCAACATAATGTAACACTCTTTCAACTTAGTTAAGGGTAAATTCAAAAGATTTACAAAAGGCATGTATATCATAAAAAGCAGTTATCTCAATTCAACCCTTTCAAAAAGAGGTTAGGTTAGTCAAAGAAAGATTTATAACCAATGAATATAGAATTCTCTTTTCAGTACAACATTTAACTTCAGTACCACAAATATATGAATGGATTAAAATTAAGCAAAAAAGATCTATAATTTACATACCTCCTAAAATATAAGTTAGTTACATAAGGGTTTAGCAAATACTGATTATTGGAACATTTACATTTAAATGCACATAAACTGACAGCCACCACTTACAATAATTCAAATATAGTATATCAAATTCTGTTTTTTTTATGCGTCATTAATAGTAAAAAGGAATTCCAATCTACAGATTTGCATCAACATTAATAAGGAATCTTATAGCTCAAGACACAATAATGAGAACAGCAGTTAATAAAAAAAATATAAAACTGAAAAATTACTGTACTTCAAAACAGGTCACTAAACAAAGCAGGATATTAATGAAAAACCATAAAAGACAAACATATGGTTAAAAAGTCAACGGACAGTGAGTGCCAAGGTCTTGGATGTGAAATTTGTGAGTCGGGCAATCAGAGCACATGAAAGGGCATGTGCAGCTTCTGTTTTTGCAAAGAGCATGCCCATGCCAATACCTGCAATTCCTCCAACCTTTAAAAGTTTTCTTAGAATCTGTAAGGTATAAAAGGATATCTATTAGTTACATGATACTAAAAGAATAATAGCTACACTATTATATGAAGATAAAGCACTTAACTTGTACCCACATTCTTACCATGGTATTTTGATCATGCTGTATTAGGTGGAAAACTGTTCTGAAGTACCTAAATGCTCTTCCAAGACAATGATAAACTGAACCTAAAACTCATCCAGTGAACAAGAATAAATATCAATTAATGCTGACATTATGTAAAGAAAATGTTAAATTGTAAAAGCCGGCAAAAAGATGAGATCATAATGTTATAATTCTATTTCTAAAGTGGTGCCAAAGAATTTTGTCCTTTCTAAGCAAAATTAAATGGGGTTATGTTATCAATAATTCAGTAATATGAATTATAAGGTCAAAGACTCACACTAAAACTATACATGCACAGCAAGTCCTCAGACCGAGGATCCAGAGGACAGAATTACAAAAGAAGAGGAAATTCTTTAGAAGGTAAATGATCAATGACATAAAGTATTCACAGTAATAATGTAAATCCCAACATCAAGAGGTTAAAATGGAAAAGAATTCATGGACCTATTGAGATTATCAATTCTAGTCATAATCTATGGGATCTAGATCCATGTAAGATGCATGGATTTGATGAAATCTGCAAACTACTGAATAAACTTGATTCATTTAAGGTGTACATATGTACTCCAGAAATGGAAGCACTTAAGAATGCAATATCTACTGATCAATAACATAATTAAAAAAAGAAATCGATGTCAAAGAGGTGAAGGAGCAAAAATGTTTAAACCATTTTAAGAAAGAATTTCCCAATCTGTCTAATCATTCATTTTGAAGTACTGTACCCAGTTACATATGATCATAATTCTATGGTCTAGTTTTTTGAAGTTTCCTGAAGGGTAAACTTCAAATTCCCCAGATTCATTACATTCATTTTGACATTTCTCATATGAATAATTAGAACATTCTATTTTCTCTAATTATGATCAGCAAACAGAATTCTGTTAATTGATAAAAAGAAAACCTATTTCATATGAAAATCCTAGATAAATATTTCAATGCTATGTTTTATTCGGGATATCCCACAGGTCATTCTTAAAAGTCAACTTACTTCATCCTGCCACTTCTTTTTTGATATGCAAAGGTGGTATCGCTCCCTGGAGAAAGTAACCATGGTGTAGAGAGGGACCCACGTGTTAGGGAACCAAAAACACAAAAAATCATCCACTTTCTTCCGCATCAGGAACAGTTTTGAGTTAACTAAATCTCTCATCTGAAAAAAAAAATAATTTTAAGCTTTTGCAATGGAACTAAAAGTGTGCAAATACAAAGGTACTGAATGTGTGCAAAAACCTAAAAGACAGTGGAAAAGACCAAGAAATGAAATCTATCTATTCATCTAACTATCTACCTAGCTCTGTTATTGTTAGAGTGCTTTATTTCCAATCCAAAAGGGTGGATCAGGCACATAATGCCTCTAAACTTCATTCACTTACATCTTCAACCCATAACCAGTACATTCACCAAAAAATCGTCTCTGATCTTCATTTTTCATTTTATCAAATTTTCCAATAACACTATACCACACAATCTATCCACCTCTAATGCACTTATCTTCAACCCATCCTGACCTGTATACATTTGGGTTTCACATACATACATCAGCATTGAGACAAGCACTCCTTCATGCAAAGCTTCTTGCACAGTTTCTGCTTAAACATTTCCATTCACTGGAGCTTTCAATGCAAAGCCAATTTTTTCCCTTGCATGACTGCTTTTAACTTCAGCTTTCCTTCTACCATCCTTAATAAATTCAAACCCTAAATACATAATGTTATCCACAACTTCGTTTTTGACCATGCAAAATGGTCACAGGAAAAAAAATCAAGGGAATGACAGGAATAAAACTAACCAAATTTTTCTAACTATACATAGTTTCAGTATAATGCAAATACTACCAAATACAGAATGAGAGCAAAAAAAATGTTTACATCATAGTCAACTTATTTGTCTAAAAAGCATATGAAATCAGACTTACTTCAATATAGTTGTACATAGCTAAATCAGCTACTGCTTCAGCATCAGGGTTCCTATGTTTGGAATAAGCAGGTAGGACTTGGGTCAAGTCATCATTATACTGATCCATTATCTCATTCAGTACAACACAGTCTTCCATACCCTGCAAAAGATGGATAATCAAGTTTTCCAAAGAAGCATCTCAACTCAGATCAGGTTTCATAAAATTAAAGTTATTAAAGAACAGGAAATTTTACTGACAGTCAGCATGTTTAAAGAAAAGAAGGGAAACACACTGTTGTACAGGTTCATTTTGGTTAGTTATGCCATAGCCAAATTTTTTCATTGCATACAACAATTTTTATGAAGACAGAAACCCACGCACAAAAAAATGGATGGATAAGTTCAAGGAGTATTTTACCTATAGTTGGAATCAATTCTATACAACTGGGGTCCTCAGCCCCAAAGGTGGAACAGAGCATGGACACCCATTTCACTAATGGTAAACTTATATACCTGTTACCATTTATCTGTTACAATCTCATCCCACACCAAACTCTAAACCACTCACTCATTCCTCTGATTGTCCTAACATGTGTCTTACTCTCCCTAGACATAGCCATCTTTTCATTCTAAACCTTCTATCTCACTAGATAATGAGTAGTAAGCACCTGAGTATCAGGAAAGTTCGTGAAGGCTGTGTAGCAAGTCAACACTTCAGTGTTGATAAAGTTTTGCTCCTTTGGCCTAGGTTCTTGTATTTTCTTTCTACCTCATTCACATGTGGGTGGCTGGCAATTAGTTCACAGATAGACAGTCTCCCCATCTCACACATAACACTTGACAACACATAACTCACAGGATTTATTCTTTGTAAATCTGGATCTTCCTGCAATAAGTTTTATGTAACAGCTCTGCCTTTTGGTAAAATTTCATATGAAGGACTCTATATACAACTGTACTCTATATACAAGTGGCATACTCTACAGTTCATTTGTGTCACCTCTATTAAATATTTTTCTGAATCCATAAGTGATGTATAAAAACCTTAAAGCTTTTCTAAAATTTCTAACCATTTATCTCGTAACAAATCTGGTGCACATATACACACCCCGTTAACAGATATACTCTGCTCTTTTTTATCCCCTTACTATCTACACTCAATTAGCTAATACATTTTATGCCTCAGTAAATAATACTGATGTACTACATACAAACATAAACCAGCATACATTCTATGGTACAAACAATTATTTTGCTTAAAGAACATTGCCACGTAAGAGTCATCTAAATGGGAAAAAAGCAGTTGATATTCTGATACAATACATGTGGAAAAATTCATGTGAAAATACAGAAACTAAAAGAAAGTACTATGAACAAAGGAGAAAAATGGAAGAAAAGATATGGGAATACCACAGTTATGACAAAAGGACAAGGTAATAAATCTAAGCCACAAAAAGATTATTTTCTGAAGCCGGACAGGGTAAACCAAGGACTCTACTGCTTAAAACACCTGTCTAAAGCTTGGACTTGCCAAATAATTGCTGATGTGGTGTTCTAGTGATATGCTGGGCACAATATTGACCCCTAAGGTCGTTTCTCTCACAGATTCATGTATTGTAGCATATTTTCACAGGCAGTAAAATCCATTACTAACTGAAAATATAATCTACATGCACTGTGGGGATCACTCACTTGCTCACCATCAGGCCAAGCTTCAATGTCTAAGATATAAGGAAGTCAACAAAAAATGCATGACTAGAAAATATATATGTGATCAATAATTAAAAATGATTAGGTAATCCTGGTAATATGCATGTAATTTTCAACTGATGAGCATTAACTGCAGAGTTTTACAGAACATTAGGAAAAAGATTACAAAGTAATGAAGCTAGTCATTTTCTCACCAATATGTCAAGCAATTTTGCATTAATTCTCTCTTTCATATGAGAACAGAACTGGTCATTTCTATCAAAAATGTGCTCAGTCTGCTGATATGCCTCTCAGCTGCTTACAAAGACTATGTTGTCTTAGCCCCAGCTTGAATGCTAGCAATGTATCTTTATTTACTGAAGGCTGGACTAGCTGTTGCTTAACACCTACCATGATCAGAATGTTAAGCAAAGGTTACTTCCATGTTAGTTGGATAATAAGATATTGCTGAGGCTATGGCATCCCCTAAACCAACTTTGTGAAAAAATCCCTTAACAATTTCAAATGCTTTGTGTTGAAAATGTCAACTGTCTAGGAATAGCCTGTAAAAACTTAACAGAGCCTTTGATAACTCAGACAAATGCAATTTGCTACTTTGAAAGAGATGAGGCCTTGAGGTAAGTAAATGACACCTACAGACTTGCTTTGACAAAGTGTGACTTTGTTTATGTTGTATGTCCACTGCTAACTATTAAAATTCAGCAGTTAGAGATGGAAAATCAACTAAACTTTTTCATTTGGAAATATTTCCACTTAGCTTTTGTCAACTTAGTTTTGAACAAAGGTTCCAAAAAAACTTCCTTAGCATACTCTCAAACTAATTCAATATGTGTATAAAAGGGAATTATGAATGAAGGAATCTGAGATGAGTGTCATGAATGGAGTAACTGGAGAATGTTCTACATAGTCTATCCTGCTGTGTGGTGGAAACATATCTGATGATGATTAAAGAACTTGATTAAGTAACTAAAAAAAGTTTAGAGTCTTAGTACAGTTAACTTACACAGTTCATTCCCTGGCCATAAAAGGGGACGATAGCATGGGCAGCATCCCCCATCAGAAGTGATGTAGATCCCACATGGTACGGTGAACACTGATGATGGCATGTAATTTCATTAGACAGAATCTAGTGTAGAATATGTCAAAAGTCAAAGAATCTCAGGGGTGATAGACTATGAATTCTCTGGTGTTCTGTGGAGATTAAGTATGTTTTACTATATCAAAACAATAAAAATGTAATGTCAATGTGGTGAAAGAGGAAGTGGATAACGTTGAGTTAGATGTTTACAGCATATACAGTAATACATAAGATATAGGTAAGCATGTAAAAACTCAGAACACATTTATGTAATAAAAAAGAAAAAACACTATCCCTTATATAACAAGCAGAAGAAATGTCATGAGTGAGTCAGATAATAAATCTAAAAGATTGGTGCACTGTTTTACATGACAATTCATATGAATTTTAGGAGATGAATCTACATAAAGTAAAAACACTGTTCTTGTTTATGGCATCAGTAATCACAAAGCAGAAAGCCGTTAAAGTGAGCAATAAAACGTTTGAGAAAATTTAGATATCTGGAAATCATATTCAATAATGACAATAATAGAAAAGTTAAAAATTCTGTGATGAGTAATACAGAAAAGAAAAAAATGAAGTGCTTCCATTTGCTTAGCAAATACAGGAAAATTAAAAAGGAAATGTGAAAATCCTGTAAGGGTGTGACCCCTTCCAGAGTCAGGCCTGCATGGGTTCAAATCCTGAACATAAATCAGCCTACAATTCACCCAACTGTTCATCCTCACAAGAGTAAGTCAATAAACTGGGTACCTGGATTAGGCCACACAATTTAGTCTTACTTTCTGCCCTAGGAGTCCTTTCTATCTCTATGAGGTTCCTGCAGCACTCAGAAATTTTCATTGGCCAGGGACATGTCACAAAGTACTGTGATATAAGTGGATATATGTCCTATGAGTGCAATGCAATTGAATAACAAGTGCTCAGTGTCTGCTTTATGATAGTACATTGTGGGCATTAAGGGTCTTGGGTTAAGTTGAGATGGCGTTTGTAGTGTTGTAGGTACATGTTTACCTGGGGGCTGAGGCCTCTGATGGGTGTATGACTGGTGGGCTGGAGTTTAATACTAAGTTGGAAGGTGGCCTTCTGGTGTTTGATGGATTATATTGGTGTGCAAGTGTTATGACAATTTTATATTTGCTGCGGGTGCGGGTGGGGTCTGTAAGTAGAGGATGCTGAAATGTGAAGCAGGGGTAAGCTTATAATTTCTACTTGGGGTTAGTGGTTAATCATGGAGTGGTGTGGGTGGGAGGAGCCTAGACAAGCATAGTTAGGTGAGAATGCACCGGAATTTAAGTGTTTGTGGTTGCCAGTGGCATCCAGTGATTGTTTTGAGTGCATTATTTTGTGTGATATACAGCTCCATGATATATTGTAGAGCACATGAATTGTTTGTAGAGGATATAAAAAGATTCTTGTGTGTGTGTGTACGTGTTTGTGTGTGTGTGTGTGTGTGCGTGAGAAGGTGAAACTGCAATTAGTTAGGAGTTCAGATAATTTCATCAAAAATGTATTTTTAAATATATGCTGTACTGCAAGTGCCACAGAGACAGTCTGTCTAATCAGGTGCAAATATATATATATATATATATATATATATTTCTGATTAACTTTTACAATACTTTACAGACCACACTTCCCAAGGAGACTG